>JAEMOT010000802.1:75792-114278 GCA_019297695.1 Apostasia ramifera
AATGTTCTTAAAGGATTAATCAAAATCTATCTGAAATTGCATACCATCACAGGTAGCAGATTTAATCCAACCATAATGTTATGCGAGTCGCATCTGAATTATGATCAACTTGATAGGTTTAGAGTCGATCTTATTAGTCAGCAAGTCCTTATCAGTTGCCAAACCCTAGTTGAAATCTTATCATCTGACAGTCACTTGTTACTGGATCTATCATATCTTACGTCTCGTATATAAAAGTATTATCTGATTTAACTTAAAGAAAAAATATATTTTGAGTATATATTAGGAGATCATTGCATCTCAAAACTACTTCAAGCACGTTTAACCGTAAAGCTCATTATTGATCTTACAAATTTTTTCCTAAAAGACGTCTTTATAATTTAGAGTTACGTTATTTATTTATACAGCTTAAGGACTCCCTTCTCTTTTTAATATAGAATGATTTATTTCTTTACCCCTCATCTATTAACTAGAGATTTACAATCAAAAGTATTTAAAGAACGTGCATGTACTTAGGATGAGCTTTGGTTGTAAACTCGTAATGTTAAAATATTTTTATAAAATGTTCTTTAAGTAAACCTCTTTTATGAAAATAATGCAAAGTAATTTCATAACTATTATAGGAATTAATTAAATTAATTAGATGACCTTAATTAAGATTTAATCCTGCAACCAAATATATTTAATAGCAAGATGATCTCATCCCTTTAATTGCTGGTTACTTGATAGACATACCGGATTAAGGTGCTCGATATATAAATTAGTCCTCTCTTTTTCCCAAATTACGGTTACAAAAATTGATCATATCTTCGTACTATAATAATCAACGGAATATAGGGGAAGAAACCAATTTCAATCTCAAATTATGGTTCCATCTTCTTTGAATCCAAGTATGGTCTATCCTTGTGAAAATTATTAAGTTCAAAGATTGATATTTATGATATTTATGTTTGTTCCAATATTATCGATTTATGCTTTCGCCTTGTTTATGTAAAAAATCATCCGAATGGGATAAAATAAGATGGTGAATGAAACAAACCAAAGAAAATAATTTTCACATGAAAACTAGAGTATTCGAGAAAAAAATGACGACACCATCTTAGTGGTTTACATCTACTAATCGAATGAAATCTTTATAAAGCTCCAGAGTCTTCAAGTGGAGATCAAAATAGGAAATAAATACAATGGAGAGAGAGAGATCCCCTGATCCATCTTCTATCCCTCTATTTATTGCTTATAGAGGAGAGGACATAATGAGTATAGTCTGTTATATATAATCATATCTAGAGTTACTCGTCAAAGATTTGAGAAAATCTGATCCATACTTATTAAATCTTTTATAAGAGCTTATATCACTTTTTTAAATATCTTGAGATCTCATGTTAGGAGTTGTTGGTCTGTTAAAGTAGAGCTTTCCTGTGGAAGCTATTAAAGAAGAATTATTAGAGAAAAACGGGTTAGAAGAGGTTCTAACTCGGTTTTTCTAACAGGAAAAGCCGAAGGAGGGAAAATTCTCGAAACCGAAAGTGACATAAAAATTTCAATACGATTGATTACGCACTGATAAGTGTTTCATTTAAAAAAGATGGTGTTTTCTAATATTTATATAAAATAATTGTAATTTTTAGTTATAAAAATCTATTATAAATGGAATAGAAAATATTTATTTATTTATCCAAAAATTTGGTCAACTTCCTTTGCCTTATCACAACCGCTTGAATCGTTGAAAGTTGAAACTCATACAAAGAGCCTGCCGCCCTTGTTATAATGTATGCACTATAATTTATCAAAAAAAAAAAAAATGTATTCACTATATATTATAATTTTTTTATTTCATTTTTTTATAATATATATATATATATTTAAAATAATTAGATTCACATAATTTGTGACTTTCATTCCAAATGATATCTAACAATAAAAATAGGAACAATTGCATCCTGGTTTCTAAAAACCGAAGAGCGTTGCAAATTTTTTATAATTTTTGAAAAATTTTAATTTTGATTTATAAGATTGTAAAAGTAATATAATTTTAATCTCTCTTTCAAAATTTCATTATTTTTATTACATGTTTTTACTATAAAATATTAAATTTAATTATTTTTTAATTAATTTAAATAATTTACATATTTTAAAGAATTTCTTAAAAACATTTAACTAAAATTTAAAATTTAATTNATAATAAAAAATTAATAGTTATATTTTGATTGAGACTAAATAATTATACTTTAATAATTTTAGAGATTAAAATCAGTTTTTCAAAAAATTGGAATCAAATTACAATATTTTTCTAATCTCCCGAGCCTGGATGTATTTTACATTAAAAATTATTATAATTTAGAATTTTAAATTAAATTATTTTTAGTTTGTTAATTCGAAAATCAGTTATCCAAAACTTAATGGCCCACGTCACAAATTATTTTTATTTTAGTTTAGTTTATTTTTTTATTTGCACACGAATTTCGGCCAATCACAGGCGGATGAGGGCATTTTTGGATGAGTTTATTTAGCAAAATTCATTTTTATTGCTTTATATTTAATGTGATATTTTTGTTAGTTTTTTATTTTAAAATTTATGTAAAATATAAAATAAAATTAATTTTATTACTACAATTTAAGTAGAGTTTAAAATTAATTTAATATTAAATTTATATATAATAAAATTTATAAAATTACTTTTAACTCAAATTAAAATTAACAAACAATTTATCAATGTTTTAATGGCATTAGTTTTTTTTCTGCTGTTGTTTTGTTTTATTTGTACTAATTATACTCAATTTCTCTGTAATCTTAAATATAAGTTTTTACTGTTCTGAATTTTCTTTTTTTTCCTCCATTTATTTTTTTAAATTATTGATTGTTGAACATAAAAAAAAAAAAATTTGACTGTTTTGTTTTATATGAGACTTCATCAAATTTTTAAAAAAAAGTCAACAAATTTATATTAAAGGCTATTATATATATATATAATATTTTATTTATAAAAAATTATAAGTTTTACATTATTTTTTAAAACTAAATCTCACTATAATCTAAATTTTGATTCTTGAAAGCATATCTAAAATCCAAAATATAAAATTATATACTTTAAATTATTTTAATACTTAAAATTAAACTTAAAACATAAAACTATAAACTCTAATGTTTTAATTTTGTGGATTAAATGATTCACTTTAAATTTAATTTAATAACATGAGAGTTTTTATTATTAACTTATAAACTATACACAATAAATAATAAGTAATTTGTCTTATAAATTTTTTCAAAAAAGTCACAAAAATATGTAATATATATTGCCAAGCTTCAGTATCTTATATATAATTATTTTTAAAAGCAATTGTTCGGATTTTAAGCATAATTTCGCCAAATATATAAAAGATGTATCAAATTAGGATAATATTCTCGGACAATTAAAGACAAAGTATTATATACCAAATAGAAGGAAAGAAGCAACTACTCAAAATTCATGAAAATATTATACCTTTCAAAAATGTAATTTGAACGTCATAAATTGTGGGACTCGAATAAGATTCATGAATAAAATCACATAGATAATTAAGATTTAAAAAAAAAACTTTAAATATATATATATATATAAATAATAAACACAGTTGACAACCTTTGATGAATTATTATTATTATCAATCTATAAGTTTTTTTTTAAATTAAATTCTTATTGTTGAATTCACAATGAGTATAATTTTGCTCTTATCCAAAATATGTGCATTAGGGACAGTAGGCCAAATGTCAGCTTAAAAGAAAAAGGTTTGACCAGTTTTCTTTAGGTCAAATCCAGCAGCTAAGATGCATTTATAGGTAATTATCTATATAGGTTTTAGCATATTATAATTATGTTCATAAATTTTGAACTTATATAACATTTGAATCCTAAGATTCTTCTATTCTATTATTATTTTTGTGAATTATTGGATTCAAACATTATATTGCAATAGATTTTTGGAAACCACTTATTATGTGACATACGAGCGCATGATCTCAGTTGAAAGTAGAAAGAAAATGATTATACAAAAACAATACGTTGCTATATAATATATATATATATATATATGTTATTATGTATGAATATTATTTCTATATATTATATTTTTTTCCTACAATAATATACACATAAGTAATATCATTTATTTAGGATTAATGTCATTTCTTTTTATTATTTTTATGTTAAGTCCCACATATACATATATATATATATATGTTGATGTGAGAAGAAGAAAAGGAGAGTCCCAAGAGACAGCGGTACGCAGAGGGTTAAGTCTGATAATTAAGGCTTAAATGAAAAAAAAAGCATCCAGAAAAGCACACAGAAATTTAAGGTAATTCAGGGATGAAATCTCCTACGTTCACCAGATCAGCTTAAAGTCTTTCACTATGTCTCAAAAGAGAGAGCTGCTTAGACTCAGTATAAGAATAAAAATAATAGAAAAAGATCAAGAGGATCCAGAAGATCTCCCCCGCCCCTCTCTCCCCTCCCCCCTCGCCCTGCTAAAGCCTGCTCAAGGGGATTTATAAATGAACAGTAGTGGGGTCCAGCCCGGGTCTTCCAAAATCAGGATAATATATTCAACTGCTGGACCCGCATTAGCAGTCCCACTGTTGTCGACCACCAAAAAAGCTGGAAGTAGCAGGAAGAGAGCTTGGCTTCTTAATCTTTACAATTTTCCTAGGAATTCGTAGTAGTTGGAGCATGCGGACCCTTGATTGGCATGACTGGTAGGAGCATGCACTATTGAAAATGGTGCGGTCATAGCACTTCGATTGCGACAGCCATAGCTAGGAAGCGTTGTCAGCAATGGTGTGGGAAGGCGGTCTCGAACATCGTGGCCGACGTCTGGAGAAGGTTGGGATAGGTCATATCCGATGTCATGAGGCTGCTGTAGCTTAATCCTCTCGCCGACGGGGTTTGTGAAAGCCTGAATCATCGGGGTCAAGGTTTGAGACCTGCAAGGGAAAACACTAGTTATCATAATAGAGGATTAGCGTGCTTCCCAAGGCATCAGATGTACGGCTGAGATACAACGCCTGAACCATCTGTTAACAATATATATATATATATATGAACCATAGATCGTGCAATGAATGGTCCTTAAAGAACTTATACATCATGTTACTCGGACCCAACAATCTATCAACTACTACATTATGAACTATAAATTAATAATTAATATATTCCTTTTTTTATAGCAATAATTAATTTATCTTTAGTTTTATATTGCAAATTCAACTGCTAGATTCCTATATTCTAAAGTGATCACCTTTGTGTGACAAGGCACTATGTTATCGATCATTCTGTATCATAATCTCTATCACGTATATATCCCACAGCCTTCTCCATTATATTACAGGTTTAATTTGATTCGAAATTGGCTCAAATTACCATTTTCTTTGGATTTTAATTTATCATTCATTTATCAATAAGGTGGAGTTAGATTCGAGTTGAACTTTGATAAAATTAGATATGCGAGTAGATATTAATTGATATTTAAATCTTAATGTTATATATGTCATATCTAGGCCAAAAAAAAAAAAGCTAATATTCTTATTAGGGAATATTATTCACACTAACCATGTAAGCAATTAAAATCTTGCATGTAGTCGTAAAATTATAATTTACATTTTCCCCCTTCCAAACTTCTATTCCTTCTCATCAAATCTGAATGCAATTTCGGCTACATGAAGAGGATTAAAAAGGGTAAATTATATTTGAGCCCTCGAGATAAGAAGAGTATTATAAATTATTCTCAACTTTTAAAAAATTTTAATTTTGATTTCTTAAATTCTAAAAGTTTTGCAGTTAATTTCAGTCATCCCCAGTAGAAAACTTGAAATTTAATTATTTTTTAATTAATTTGAATTATTTACATATTTTAAAGAATTATTATATTCCACTCACTTTTTTTAATAATAATAAAAATTTGAAAATTAATTTTTCTCATATATTATTTTTTCATTCTAAAAATTATACTAAAATAAAAAAATTAATGATTAAAAATAATCTTATAATATAATAACAAAGGATTAATATTATATCTTAATTGGAGCTGAAAAACAGCATTTTTACAATCTTAAGAGTTCAAATTGAAGTTTTTAAAAAATTATAACAAATTTGTAATATTTTTCAAATCTCAAGGTCCCGGATGCAATTTATCCTAAAAAAAATTATGGGAATAGCTAACAATGCAGCCAATTTTTTTTTTTTTTTAAAAAAAAATCAGATGCTAAAATGAGTGGCAGAGGATAAACTAAATCCAGCTAGCAATTAAATATAAAAAGAAATAAAAAAAAAATCTATCTTACAAGTTCACTAAAATCCAGCATAATAAACAAAATTTAGCTAGCAAATAGTAGAAGGGACATCGACACGGTGAACAATATGCACGTATCGCCCTCCTAAAATAAGAATCGATAAACTATAACGAATTGTCTGATCAAGTCTGCAATTGTCGACCTCAACTTTATAATCCTAATTAACAATTTATTTGGTATTTATATCGATAAGATTTGTTGTTGCTGTTTGTATTATAATTAAAATCTTGTTAAACACGCTTAACATAGTACTTTACATATTTTAAAAATACTTTACATTAATATTCTATATTGATATATTATAGAGATGATCAAATAAAAAATACTTAATAAATAGAAATATTTGAAAGAAGTTCTGATTTAAACAAGATTTAAAAAGTTATGTGAGAAGGAATTTAATTATTTTGCATTCAAATCAGTAAGATGATATGATTTTGATTTGAAACATGTATGTATTTCCTTTTTTTATGACCTAATGTTTTAAATATATATATATATATATAATATGTATATATACGTATAAGGGTATGTTTCATCTACACAAAAATACATGTTATATATAATTTGTTCTTGTTTTTCTCCAGCTTATAAGTATACTACTATTGCATATTTTTAATTGAAAATTTTTCATTTTATTTTATCTAAGCCTAATAATTTTTCACGTAAATGAGTTTATTATTATTATTATTATTACTGTTGTTGATAACGATGATGATATTATTATTATTATTAAGGTAAATTATATTTAGATTTTTGAGTTTAACGCTTACTAACACGCAGGTTCATATTTTTTAAATTATAATATCGTGGTCCCTTAGTTTTAATAAATTATCAAATGATTTTTTTTTTAAATTTTTTATTATTAATTTTTTTTAAAATTATCATTTTACCCCCTGCCCCTCTCTCTCTCTCCTCCCGATCCGCGCAGGTCGTGCCGCCACCGATATTAAATTTTAAAAACGTGAACCTGTGCGTTATTAAGCGTTAAATTCAGAGATCTGCGTGTAATTTTTCTTTATTATTATTATTGTTATGACGAGATTTGTTATTGTAGTTAATTTGCTAAGGCCAAGTGTAATACAGCTAGGTAGTCCCCTTTTATATATATATTACACCTCACAAATATATTTTATGTAGAGATTCTTTTTTTTTATATCAATTTTTATGTAGAGATTCTTATCACTTGAAATTTTGTACACTCACCGGACGGCAAAACTGAGATTTTCCTACCTAAAACTGTTCATTTAATATATATATATATATATATATTAAATATATATTTTATATTTATATTTACAAAACACACCTTGGTTGAGTACTGTAATCCCTGATAAAATTGAATTAGATTAATTAGATAAAATCTTATAATTATTTTTTAAAAACTTTTTTGCTTTAATTATAAAGTACCATTAAATTTAGGGACTAATGAAGAAATCTAAGTAGATATAAAACAGAAAAGAGGTATTCATTAGTACAAACATATTCAAAATTTAACACATTCATGGTATTTGCTTCTAATTCAAAGTCAAATGAATTATCTTTGACGAGTGTTGTCGAACATCTCATTATTCGATTAAAAGTGTCGGGAATATCATCTCAACACAAGCACCTAAGAGCCGAGAGAATGAACTCGACCAGATCGATCAAGACTAGATAAGGGCGTTATAATTAATGAGTAAATTATACCCAGATCCTTGAAGTTAAAAGAGCACTGCAAATGAGCCCAACTTTTTTGAAAACTTTGATTTAAGCCTCTGAAAATATGTTTTGCACTATTATTTGATCCTTTCGGTAAGATCCAATTTTATACTAGCTCTTACTTATTCTATATGAATTGAGGAAGCTAAGAGATTTTCACTAAATATATACCTAATATAAAATACACATCATATTTAAGTATAAATATATATATATATATAATTTTATTTAATTTGCATATTTTGGCACCATAATAAGAATCTATCACAATATTCCCATGATCAAATACAAATAAAAAAAAATCTTAAAGTTTGATACCAATGATTGTATTAACATTCATAAAAGTAGTACCTTGTATATTATCATATGTATATTTAATTTTTTTGGTATATTTGTAAGAGAATAATGTTGTTGTAAATCTTTATGACATGCCATTTTATTTTATTTTATTTTATTTTCATAGAAATATATTTTTTTAGTGGGACATGAAGAGAATTTAGACATATGTGATGCATATTACTCATGAGAATGGCCTTTGAAGACATTTGACAAGCTAAGGATAATAAATAAGAATGACTTTGCATTTTTAGCCAGATGGCCAATTATTAAATTATAGAGTGAGTGAAAATATTTTTTATGTTAAAATATTAAAAAAATGTAAAAATATTGTTATCTTTCATTTTTTGCATGCTTTATGTAAATATTTTGTTAGTTCCAATTTTGAAATTTATAAGTAAGATAAAATATAATTAATTTTGATGTTAAAAGTTATGGAGAGAACATATTGCGATCTATCGATACTCTTACGTTACTAAAGATAACTTGATATGATAAAAAAATAAGTTAAGAAAAAATGACTATGATGCACTGATTATAAAATCTTAAATAAAAATAATTCACGAGTGAAAAGGTCTGGGATTAAGAGACGAAAACTTGAGCAGATGAAAAATCACAGCCCTTTCGAGGTTTTGATTTTTGATGAGAGCTAAACCTCAAGCCAGGTTAGCCTCGATCAAATCAAGGATCGATGCAGCAAAGCTCATCCGAAAAAGTGTGACGTACATCAGTCTTCATTAAAGCTTTGTATCTTCATAAATCTCTATAGTATCTATCTTACTGTAAGTATAAGTTTGTAGAAAAATATTTTCAATGAGTACTCCTCTGAATTGCAGTCAAAGTTTTAAATTTGTAATTGTTAACACGTGGTTCCTGCGCTGCATCCAGACCGAACACGTGGCACCTGGCTGGCCTCCATTTTGATTTATTAATTTGCTGGCTCAGCTTTAGGTTTTGTAGGACTCTTGACCAGGGCAAGCATCGGACGCGAGAGATCAGCCTAACCTCGTTCTCGATATCCCAGGACAAACCTGGTAACATCGGACCCGAGGGTTCAGCCTAAATCCCAGGACAAATCTGGTAACCTCGGGCACGAGGATACAGGGTACCGCCCGTCACATTCAACTTCACCTAATCCCGCCGCTCTCCGTATGGGCACTCTTAGCCAAAAGAGGTACCAGTATTAAAAGCTATCATCTTCCTCGTACAGCTGCGGACCTCTCCAGTGATAGACAAACAGCGCTCAGAGCTTGCCCATCACCTTTTCTCCGGAAAACCAGGGTGAAGCTACGCATGCTATACGGCTATAAAAGCCGTTGAACAATCCCAGCCAAAAGAAGCCCAGAGGGGGACAAAGAGAGATACAGAGACAGAAAAAAAACAGAAAGAAGGCAGGATTCAGGCTCTCAGATTTTGATATTCTCATCTTTTTGTAACAAAGCCCCAACAAAGGAGCTCTCTCTCTCTTTTCTTCCTCTTCTTCTTCTTCTTCTTCTTTTTCTTGTTCCTCTTCTTCTTTTTCTTCTTCCTCTTCTTCTCCCTGAGAAAGCATTTTGTACAAGCCTTCAGGGCTACTTTTCCCTATTAGTGAATCTTTTCTGCTGATCGACCGGTGGACGTAGGGGATTTTCTCCCTGAACCACCTTAAATCTCTGTGTGCTTCTCTGGTTGCTTCGAACTAATCCTCTCCCTGAGTTTTCATTAACAGGCTCACTCCCTCATTACGCGCCACCATCTCCCGGAACTCTCTTCCTATTTAGTGTTTCCTGGGACCTCCACATTCTACGTCAACAGTAATATACTGTGTTTAACTTTTTCATCGTACAAGATTTCTTCGTCAACGATTCTCCATCGCCTGCAATGAGCAGCACTTTATCATTCGAAAAAAAAACAAAACTATAAATTTTAAATTTTAATATGGACATTATAACATATTAATCAAGCTACACATGCGTATATATAGTGACAAATTGAATATTAATAAAGATTATATTAGAATAATTTGGATAAGCACGAAATATTTATAATTTATAACTTATAATTGTTAATATATGTCAACATATCAAATGCATAATAACTTATAAACTAAATTGTTTTTCACTGCGTGCAAAATATATTTATTTTTGGCATTTACATGCATAACATATAAAATAATATTATATACATATTTGACACATTTTTGATATTTTTATCATCTTTTTTCAGCACTACTACAAGGAATGTTTCCCTATTGCAAAGAGTAAAAATGGGAAAAATAAATCAATTTAAGATGCATATCATACAAATATCAATAATTAGTATATATATCTTTTATCAATAATAATAATAATAATAATAATTAGTATATATATATGATATTTAATAGATACCAGGATTTTTTTTTTATTGTTGATACTGCAAGTTTCTTGGCTCTGTTTGGCGCGAGTACCAAAATCAGGATTAAAATAGTACTAATTTAAAAAAAAATAATAATAATAAATAATTTTTTTAAATTATTCTATACAAATTTTAATATAAAAATAATATTTTACTTCACATATTCAATAATTTTTAATAAAAATATAAATTTTATTTCATATTTTAGATTAAAATACTCGATTCAAATATTTTAGTCTAGAATGTGAAATAAAATTAATATTTTTATTTTAAATTATTGAGTATATAAAGTAAAATAATATTTTTTTATATTAAAATTTATGTAAAATGGTATAAAAATTTTATTTATTATTATTATTGTTGTTTTTTAAACTAGTACTAATTTGATCCTATTTTAG
Organism: Apostasia ramifera; assembly: GCA_019297695.1. Classification (NCBI taxonomy): domain Eukaryota; kingdom Viridiplantae; phylum Streptophyta; class Magnoliopsida; order Asparagales; family Orchidaceae; genus Apostasia; species Apostasia ramifera. The sequence continues at coordinate 86,925 of JAEMOT010000802.1, forward strand.
TTCTTTTTTGGTCCTTGCGCCAAACAGGACCTTAAGGTTAAGCCTAATAGGCATTCTAAAAGGAGCTTCTTGTATAGAAAATATTTCTTAAGTTAAATATTTATAAGTTGAACCCTCTAAATTTAATATTTCTAGATAGCACCCCAAATAAAATGTAAAGGAGAGGTGCTACTTGCAAAAAATAGAGGTATAGTTTGTAAATATTAAACTTAGGAGATGCTAGCTGTAAATATTTAACTTATGGGATACCGCTTGTAAATTTTTTTTTTTTTTTATGGATGACAGATGTAAATTTCTATTCTAAAATAAAAACTTAGTGAGATCCTTTAGTATAAATTATTGGATAAATTACTAATAAGTTTATATAGTTTATTTATAATTATAATTTATTCCATGTTTTTTTAAATCTTCAATTTAGGTCCTTAATTTTTTAAAAAATTTTCACTTAAGTGCTTAGAATTTAAAATAGGAACCTAGCTAAATGTAGAACTTAATAAGTCCTTACATTTTTAATTAGCGACCTAAGCAAAAAAATTTAAAAATATGTCCTAAGCAAAAAAATTTAAAAATATGTCCCAAGGTGTAATTATAGGTAAATGACAGGGGACTATTAATTATTTGTGTTTTATTAATTCGGTATAAAATTCTCGTAAGAAACTTTCATTTCTGGATCAAAAATTGATGGAAAAAATTAATTGAATCTACTTTGTTAAACAACTTAAATTTTAGACATCAAACTGAAGGGTTTTTTTCCTTTGGAGATCTAGTTATAATTATAGTATAATTTTAGAAACCTTATAGTAATTTCCCCAAAATAATATTACAACAAATCCATTTCAAATATATTTGAAGAAGTCCTCAAGGACTAAATGTTAAGGAGTAAATAACAAAAAGGTCCAGCTGCATTTTATGATATTACATTTGAGCAATTTATCACAATCTTCGGTAGTTATCCCAATGCCAATAAAAATATATTATTAAATGTCTAATTAAAAATTCTAAAAAGTTTTGACCACGCATTTACGTTTGGGTACATTAAAGAAAAAGATAATTACATATAGGTCTAAGCTCTGCCACCATTTGCAAGTATATTTCAATTACTCTTTTTTTTTAAAAAAAAATTCAAGGGCCACTCAGCTTCTAAATTTTTAGCATATTACCAAAATGACCCTAATTAAATCTCATTTGATTATACTTTGAAAATAATTTATTGTTTTAGATAAAAAATTATTTTTAAGTTATAATATTAAATAAAATTATTTTATTATTTAAGAATTATATAAAATATAAAATAAAATTAATTTTTTATTAAAATATATATGAGATGTGAAATAAAATAAATTTGAATTTATATATGATATGAAATAAATATAAATAAAATTTTTTTTAAAAAAAATTTAAAGATTTTTTAAGCTCCAACTTTTTACAACGAAGAAAGAAAGAAAAAAAAAATAATTTTTATCTATTAGTATAAAATTTAATCAATTAGATTAAAAGAGAGAAGGAAGAAAAAATTAATAGAAAATACAAGAGTTTGCGCATTTATTAAAAATCCAAAATATCATACTCGTCATCTATGAAATTATAATATTATACTTTGGACTGAATAATATTTAAGTGTGATTTAAGTAAGACTCTAATATATCTTATGTAATTTGTAAAAAAAATTTATTAAGCTTAATTATTATGAACTCTAATTTATAATTAAATATTAAGCAAATTACACCCAGGTCCTTAAGTTTAAGGCTTATATCATGCAGGTCCATATTTTAAAATTATAATATCGGGTCCAGAGTTTTAACAAAATAACAAATGGGTCTTTTTTTATGTTTTTATTATTAAAATTTTTAGAATTATCATTTTACCACTGCCATCACAGGTCCACGCTTAATATGCGGCCTCTCTCTCTCTCTCTTCCTGATCCGGCGCAAGCGTGTGGGTCGCGCTGCCAGCGGCGGGTCGCACTGGCGCCGCGCGCGTGCGCTGGATCATGAGTTGAGAGAGAATGACAGGGTAAAACGGTAATTTTAAAAAATTTTAATTATAAAAAATTTAAAAAAAGACCCATTTGATATTTATTAAAATTCAAGGACCCTGATGTTATAATTTTAAAAATATGAATTTATGCGATATTAAGCATTAAACTCAAAAATTTGGACTTAATCTGCCCTTAAATATTTATACTAGCTATTTTATTTTGAGTTATAGTTAGTAGTATCGTTAAAAATTTGTTTCTCGGTGACGTGATTGGTTGTCGGAGACTCGGGTGGTCCCCAATGCTATTTTATTCATCTAATTATGAAATTGTGTTAACAGTAGAACTGATTTAATAATTACTTAAAGGTCCAATTACATAAAAACTTAAAAATCAGAACTTTAGTGCCGAGCCTATGGACCAGAAGATGATTAAAAAATATAAATAGTTTTTTAAAATAAAAAATATAATTATATGAACATTTACAGCCCATAAAAAAATAAAAAAATAATAAAAAAAAATATTTGCAGCTCATAACTGTTGTCATTAAGGTCAAGGATTATTAGGAGGGTTTATTAAATGGTAAATTACATTCTGATCCTTAAATTTAACATTTAATATTATATAAGTTCAAGATTTAAAGTTTTTATATTATATGAGCACCTAATTGTTATGCACATATTAACAGTTAGATCATATAGTTGAAATAAGTATGTTGCTGAGGTCCATTTGGACGGAAGCAAAAAATAATAAATTTTTTAAATTTATAAATTACTTAAATATCCTTGCTTCTCTCTCTTTCTCCCTGTTGCGTTGCATAGGAAAAATACTTGGGTTCGGAGAGCTCGCCATATCACCATTTCATACACCAATTAAATGGCAACAGCTGGCAGCGGACGGCCCACTGCAGTTGGGTTCGGAGATCGATGTGCTTGTTATAGACATAAATATACTTGTTATAGACATAAAAGTGCTTAGTTATATATATTTATGCTTATAAGCATATTTATGTATATAACAAGCACATTTATGCATATAACAAGTAAATTTATGTCTATAACAGCCTATAACAAGCACCTTTATGCCTATAACAGCCTATAACAATCACCTTTATGCTTATGATAAGCACATTTATGCCTATAATAAGCATATTTATGTCTATAATAAGCACTTTTATGTCTAAATGTGCTTGTTATAAGCATAAATATATATAACTAAGTACCTTTATGTCTATAACAAGTACTTTTATGTCTATAACAAGCACATTTATACCTATAACAAGCACATCGATCTCTGAAACCAACTGCAGTGGGCCGCCCGCTGCCAGCTGTCGCCATTTAATTGGTATATGAAAAGGTAACGTGGCGAGCTCTCCGAACCCAAGTATTTTTCGGGCGGCGACGACGTCCCTCCATTGCCTTTTTGGTGGCAAGCCTTTGCGTTGCTGTCATCCCTCTGTAGAGAGGAAAATTAAAATTATAAAATCCCTCGAATTCACCAAATTGTTAAAATACGTATAACTCAGAAATCCAAAATGATATTATAATTTAAAGTGTCATAAATCTGTGTAACATTATAACTAAAGGTAGGAACCTCAGTGTAATTTAGCTTATATTAAATGCCGATTCTTTTGTATACATTATTTAAACTTTAAATTATGGTTCAAAATTTACATTAATTAATTATTCTATGTCTAATCTGTTACTATAATGCCCCCATCAAATGTCAAAAGCTTGTGATGTTTGCATTGATGACATTATGCCGCCAGAGTATTATATTTTCTTTTTCGTCTGGCCGGCAAGATTACTGTTGGTTTTCGAGCCGGTCCGATTTCGATAGAAAATAGTAATGCTGATGAGGTCAAATAGTTGGTGACATATTTTTCAATGCATCATTTAACCCTATAATCTCGTGTTTGTATTGAGTTATAGCGGAATGATGAAATAGATTAATTTTTATCTCGATGCCTTAGTTGCTAGTGACATCGTCGGATTGTGCGTTTAAGTTTTAGCGATAGTGTGATGCTCGTGGCTGAAAGAGGGTGGAGAGTAGTTACTGAGTGATGTCTGTAAAAAAAGAAATTATTGGCAAGTTTTTAGGTTAATAAATAGTGGTGAGAAGGCAATAGGAATGAGCCGTCCGACATTAAAAAGTGAGGGGAGATCCTGAGCTACATAGATAACATGGTCCTAAATAATACATGTGCATTTTGGGACAAAACCGTGAGGCCAATGATGAGAAATTTTATAGTTAAGCTTGGTCAAACTGGATTGGTATTGTGATGGATGAATTCTTGTGATCTCATTGTAGAGGTATTGTCCGCTTTGACTTTAGAAAAACTGCGTGACTTGAGCGCTTTCCAGGAGGTCACCTATCCTAGTGCTGCTCCAGCTCAAGCACGCTCAAAAGCCAAAGCGAGCAATATCTCTACAATGAGATCACGGGATATTACAATATGGTATTAGAGCCAACCTCTCACAGTACAATGTGATTCGAGGATGAACCAGATGGAAGCTGGTGGGCCTGTGATGCCCGTGGCCAAAGATAACAGGGGGTGATCGCCAGGTGTGTCCTAAGAAAAAAGAATCACTGAGGTAAAGTGCGGCTCCTAGCAGACTTCTAGGCTGAGTAATGAGTGGTGAGAGGGGCACAGAAATGAATCGTCCCACATCGAAAAGGGAGGGAGATCCTAAGCTGTATAAGTAGATAACGTGATCTCAAATAGTAGAGGCGTCTTTTGGGCAAAACTGTGAGGCTAATGATGGAAAACTCCATAGTTGAGGGTGCTTGAGCTGGAGTAGCGGGAATTGCTCAAGTCACACAGTTTTTCTAAAGCCAAAGTGAACAATGCCTCTATATTGAGATCACAGGATGTTACAGAAGTACTCAAATTACGAAATTTTCTTAAATCAAAATGGATAATACTTTTACATTTAGATCACGAAAAGTTCTACTTTGGCACTTAGGAGTCTTCAGGATATAATTGAACAGACATTGATGAGGTACAAATACAGTAGGAGATCCTAATCGTAAATTTCTCCACACCGATATAGTTATTCATGCTTGCTCGTTGCATGGAATCGAGACTATCGATGGCCGCCCTTGAGCTTTCTCGTAGAACATTTTATTGGGGAACTTCATCCACATACACGTCTAAAATGAAGCATTTATTTCAAGTTAACACTATAACAAATCAAAAATAAGACAACACATGAATAATTTTAGTAAAAAAAGAAGGTTTTAATCCCTGAAAGTAGCAAGCTTTGTTTATAGATTTTTTTTTAGAATTAAAACTGCATGATGCATTTAGAGAAAATACCACATACTGACAAAGATGATGATAAAATTTGATTTGGGCTCAAAAATTTTTGAACAATTTGAATCCAATTAGAGAAACATATAATTTTCAGTGTTGGGCCTGTAAAACTATTTATTATATGGGCCGGGCCAAATTAAAAATTTAGATCTAAAAACCATCTTGGCCCAAATTTTATAAGCATTACGTTCTCAAGTGATTCAAATTTTTTTGTTTGAAAACATTCACATCTTATTTTAACTGCCTTTGTACAATATTGTTTACCTATATTTTCTAAAATATAAATAAAAGTAGTATGATATTTATATATATGTTCCATTTTTTAATTTAGATTTTTATTGTTAAACATTATATATGTTGTATATTTATTTTTTGAAATAATTACCTACATGCCACACAATTTAGTTTTATTTATGCCTTACTAATCCATTCTTAATTAATTACGCTATGTACACTCAAAATATTATAAAATCTTACATACACACATTTTAACTTATTTTTATTATAATGAGTAATTATAATTTTTCAATAATCTAATTATAATTTTATTACAAAAAATTTGAGTTGTTCATCATATTATTTTAAGGATATTTAAATATATTTTGAGTGAAAATCCTATAACCTTAATGTTTAGGTGGTGGCAAAGAAAGAAGACATTCGCGACGTGAATTGATTTTAAGACAAATCAGCGCTTTAGTGTAGTATTAAAGAAGAGAAAAATATATACTATTAAGAGTAAAAATATAATTTTAATGATTTACTAATAGAATATTTTTTTTTAAAATAGATTTTGATTAAGTTTTAACTCAAATGTGTGTATGTAAGATTTTGTAATATTTTGAGTGTGCCTAGTATAAATAATTAAGCATGACTGAGTAAGGTATAAATAAAACTAAATTGTGTGGCATGTAGGTAATTATCCCTTATTTATTTTATAGTTTTGAATATATTGATAATTATGTATGTGTAATTATTACGGAAAGAATTTAATTTTAAATAAATTAAAGAAATTATTAATAAAATATAGAAAAACTAAACAAAAAAAATGAACATTGATATTCCTAACAACTTAGTTATAATATATATTTGAATAGATAGGATGATCCCAAAATAAAAGAAATTCTACAAGTCAATGAAAGCAAATACTGCAAAAATAAAATAATAGTAAATAAAAAATATTAAATACAAATAGCTAAAAGTTAATACTAACGACTACGTTTACTTCAATAGAATAGATTAAGGCTGAATGAAATTGTTATTTTTTGATAATAAAATTATTATTTTAAGAGAAATATAATGGCAATTTTTTTATTTATTTGTATGAAATAGAATATGAAATAAAAAGTGAATAAAAAAAATACTAAAATAATCATAAATATAATTTAATGATATTTTATATTATTTATTATTATTAAATGTAATTTTACACAAATAATTATATAAATATAGCTTATATAAGTATATATATAAATATGTAATATACATATAAAGATGCATACATATATATATATATATAGACAGTAGCAAATGCAGAGATAAGGTACCAATTAATCTATTATATCAAGACAGTTTTGGGCTATATTTGGTTCGAAGTTAATTTGATCATAGTCATGATAAAAATAATTTCTTTTTTTAAAATAAAAAATAAAAAATAATAATGATAGAAAAAATTATAATTTTTTTGAAATATATATATGATGAGAAATAAAATTATTTATATTAAAAATTATATATAATATAAAATTAATATATAAAAAATTATATAGAATGCGGTAAACTATTTTTTATATTAAATTTTATGTATTGAAAATAAAAATAAATTTATATTTTAATTGTATAAAAGTTAGAGGTCCTCCAACAAAACAAAAGTGGACATCCTTGAAATATAAACTATATTAAAGTACTAAAAAGTTTGACAGAATTTGTGTGAGAGGAAAAAGAAAACGCCAATAAGTGAATTTATACATTGAACATATAAAAAATCATATTTTCATAACTTTTATAATTTTTGAGAATTTAATATAAATTTGTAATATTTACTAAATATGATATTGTATTTATAATTTTTATAATTTTGTTAAAATAAATATGTTGTACATAAAATTTATAATTTTAAGATTGGTAGTGTTTAATATTTAAAGGATAATTAACTACATGTAACGTAATTTAATTTTATTTATATTTTATCCATTCATTCTTAGTTAATTACGCTATGCATACTCAAAATTTTACAAAATCTTACATACACACATTTGAGTTAAAACTTAATCAAAATCTATTTAAAAAAAATATTTTGTTAGTAAATCATTAAAATTATATTTTTATTCTTACTGATACATATTTTTCTCTTCCTCAATACTACACTAAAGCGCTGATTTGTCCTAAAATCAATTCACATCGCGGATGTCTTATTCCTTTGCCGCCACCTAAACATTAAGATTTTAGGATTTTCACTCAAAATATATTTAAATATCTTTAAAATAATATGATGAACGGCTCAGATTTTTTGTAATCTAACTATAGTTAGGTTATTGAAAAATTATGATTACTCATTATAATAAAAATAAGTTAAAATATGTGTATGTAAGATTCTATAATATTTTGAGTGTGCATAGCGTAATTAACTAAGAATGAATGGATAAGACATAAATAAAACTAAATTGTGTGACATGTAGGTAATTATTCCTAATATTTATTAGCTTAGGATGTACATGTAATATGAGAATATTGATGAAAATATGCTGTACATAATATTTATATATTTACGGTATGTAACATATACTATTTATATTTATATAAAACATATAATATGAATATTTTGGGTATAACTAGCAAATAATATTTGTAGATTTATAGATTTGGGGTGTACATGAAAATATGATTATTTTCTTAATATGTAAATCTCCATTGCAGTAATTTTTTTTTGCAAATTTGACTTTATATATTTAAGTCGGTTCTATTATATTGAGACTCAAATCTGACTCATACACTTATAGACTAGACTTAGACTCGATTCATTGGGTTCGATTTGGGTTCCAGTTTAGTCGAGTCTAATAAATAAATTTTAATATGAAAGATAAATCTCGTAATAAATATGATAATAAAAATGTTTCGATTTAATTTTTTTAACGAGTAATTTATATGATAGAGGTAGAGACTTAAAAAGGGTAGAATATAGATTGTGGTAATATAATATATGTATAATTAAAAAATTAATCACAAATTTTTAAAAATAAATCAACATTAAGATATAATACTTAGGGGGCATTTAGATTAATGACAGCAAAGTATTATTATTTTTAGTTATAATTCATAATTTTTTAGAAAATAATATATATATCATAAAATCAAACAATTATTTTTTCTGATTAATATAACATAATAACAACAATAATATTAAGGGAGCGTTCGATTTAATATTATTTTGATATTATATTATATTATTTAATTTAATGTCATCTATAAATAATCTTTTATAAATTTATAAAATTATTAATTAAAAAATAATATTTAAATATTATAACATCTAGATTATATAATATAATATTAAAATAACAATGAACCAAGTACCCTTAAATTTAAATACTTAAGAATCATGAAGTCTCAGGCTTAAATCGCACAATCATCATAATTTCTAAGTAGAGTTAGAGAAATTATGATGCCAAAAAATAAAATTAAAAAATAAAAAATATTAAGGGTGCGTTTGGTTCAGTGTTATTTCAATGTCAATGTTATTTAGATGTCATGTTATCTAAATGTCTTTGTTATTCATCAATGGACATTTATTTGGTTCAATGTTACGATATTAGAAAATATAAATGCTATCCAAATATTTTTTGTTTAGTTGGAAGTTATTGACATTGTAATGACAAATTGATAGTATTATCTTGAGATATCGCCTAATTTGGGGTGACATATGTAATGGCATTCTTGTAATTAATTATAATATTATTTAAAGATATCATTAAATCAAACAATTACTTTTTAAAGATAACATAATATAACATTGAGATAACACTGAACCAAACGCCCCCTAAATCAAATGCACCTTTAGTTTGATAATCAGAATGAGATTTTAAATTTATCTTTTTAGACTTGAATTATAAATCAATTGCGTAAGGTTGATTGATATAAATTATTTTAGAGTTTTGTATTTTACCATTTATATAAATCAGATCAGTTCGGTCCCTACATATATTAGACACAAAAATCGAACTATATAATCGATCATTCAAAATTGACTTAAGTAAATTTAGACACAACTATTCAAATTTATCGATTCAATTTTGAGTCAATTCTCGAGTTTTTGAGTACTATTGCATATCCCTAATTTTTAGGAAATTTGAAAAAATGGAAATCGCTCGAGTTAGAAAAATTATTGCAGTCGGACAGCCTAACACGTGGATTTTGCAGAAGCTATTTTGCGTGCAACGCGTGCGTGCAGGTCCCACCATCACGGCTCGGCATACGTAGCAATTTTGTTCACATATGTATCATAATACATTTCATACATAGTAAATTTTATTACATATGTATCATAAAATATCTCATATATAATAAATTTTATCATATATGTATTATAATATATTTCATACATAGTATTTTTGCTTACATACATAGCAGTTTTATGATACATATGTAAGCAAAATTGCTATATATGAGATATATTATGATATATATGCTATGAAGCACGAGTACGATACGGCGATACGGATACGATACGATATGGATACGACAACACGTCAAACTTAAAAAAAGTATGATACAGATACGTCAGGATACGGCTGTTATATTTATGTATAATACGTCATATTCTCATATTTAAGATATAAATCTATGGTAGATTATACTAGCTTATACATTTTGTTGTTATAATTTTCAAAAATATTTTTTAATTTTTTTTTTTAAATTAATTATATTTTTTTAAACATTATTAATACCACTAAAAAAATATTAGACAATTGAACTACAAAAAATAAAAATATTCTTCAACAACTATTAAGTTTAAAAAAATTTAAATTTAAATAATATTTTAAATTTATTTAATTACTTTCAACCTATCACAGATCATCTAAGTGAGATGAGAGTTTAAATATATTTTAGTAAATTAATTTCAGTTTTAATTTAAATCCGATTTAAATTAATTAGCTCAATTCAAACGACATATAATTGAAAATAATATAGATAATGTGACATAAACTCATATATACTAATCTAGTTAAAGTAGATATATGCTCTCCTCTCTCTGAGTGTTAACTAAATAAATAAACAAAATAAAAAAGATTAAAGTTCTATCGTTTTCATAATATGAGCTTAATTAAAGTAAAAAAAAAGTGATCGGTGTCTAACAGAAGTAAAGATAGTATGATTGATATAGAAAAACTAGATAATACAGTTCCTTACAAATACCAAATTCTTTTTCTATTGCCGAAACACTAGCGTGCATTAAGCATTTTGTAATCGCAATTGTGTGAGTTCAGTATATCTCTCAATCTTATTATTTGAGTTTATGCATGAGTTGTGTTTTATGTATAATATATTTTTTATTTTTTATCGTATAGGCCAAACCAACTGTTTCAACATTTTTTTCTTTAATTAGAAGTATCGAAAAGTATCTCGCAAGTATTGGGCAAGTATCGGGCAAGTATCGGGCAAGTATCGGGTGAGTATCGGATTTTTAAAAATTAAAATAAAAAATCGATACGCCATGTGGCGTATCAGATACGTATCGGTGGAATATCGGGGAGTATCGGTATTCGATACGGATATGATACGGATACGTTAGGCTCCACGAAGTATCGGTGCTTCATAGTATATATGTGATAAAATTTATTATATATGAGATATATTATGTTATATATGTGAATAAAATTATTATATATAAAATATATTATGATATATATGTAAATAAAATTACTATATTTAAGATATATTATGATATCTATGTAAATGAAATTATTATATATATGTCGAGCCGCACGTGGAACCCGCACGCACGTCGAATGACTTCCGCAAAATTTTCGTATTAGGCTGTCGAGTTGACTTCATTTCCTTTTCCCGTCTTACTGCGCGACGGACCGACGGCGCTTCGCGAGGCCGCTGCCGACTGCCGTCAGTCTCCTATCCCAAACTTTTGGTGAGTTCTTCCTCTTTTCCTTTCCCTCCATCTATCTCGAAACCTTTCTTTGGGAATCTGTGGTGTTCTGCAGCTTCTGTTATTGCTCTTGGTGTATTCTTATGAAAGGAGATGGGGGGAAAAATACTTGGGATTGCTTTTCTAAGTTTAATTATTTGATTATGAGTTTGGGCTTGTGGTATGCTAATCGTGAGGGAGTTCGTGGTTGAATGAATTGGGTAGAAAATTTGGTAGGGTAAATAGGTTTTTTCCCTCAAGAGTACTGAAGGCATGGATGCTTGAAGTCTTTGAAGTTGATTTTCATCTGTGAATATGCTTTTAATTGAGGAATTAGTATTGGGTACGTACGATGTACTATTAAAATCACACCTCAGATGTATTTTTCATTTTTGTGAAATACATATGCCGGTTGAGAAATAAATCAAGGAGATGTGAAATACTTGTGTTACATGAGAAACACATCTAACGTGCAATTTCAATAGTATGCAACACCTACAACAATAATAAGAATACTGAAGCCTTGATCTACACTTACTTTGCGTCTGCTACATGGATGTTTCTTGACTTTGAGCTCTGTTTAAGGCAACGTTATTTGCAGGTGCCTGCTATTCAAGGTTATAGTCATCAAAATACCACGATATTTTTGGTTTTTAGCTCTCTCTACTCAACTTTGTGATTAGAAAGATAGCGAATAGGCATGCAGCCATGCACTTAATAAGTGAATTTTCAAAATCAATGAACCTAAGGTTGGAGTGTGAAGCTTAATTCCCTGTAAATCCAACTAGGAATCAATTATGAGATTATTCTGTAAATTGGTTGCCCCGAACTCCATGTAGACAATAATGTGGAAATTCATTGTAAGTTGATACCTTGTATAAGAATTCAAGGTGCAACTCTGATGATGAAGGAAAAAATTTGTCGAACCAGGTAATCTGTGTGTTCCTTATTCTTCTTCCTTGCTTTTTGAAGCCAATACCTGATCATCTGCTAGACTACTAGGGACCACTAAAAATTCTAAATGGTGTTTTTTTTATGATGTGGCTTATGATTTCTGCTAAGTCATTCATGTTTAAGGCGAATGCTCTATCGGAAGACATGGAATCACAAAAGTTTGGTTGTTTGCTATGGATTTAATGGTTTTAGTGTCATCTGACTTCCTCTGAATCAGTCTTGCACTCCATGCCCCATGATTGAGGTAGATTCTCTTCAATCAAACACACCATCTAACTAATTGGAATGTCATCCTAATTTTAAAACATATTCTTTTCACTGCTTGTGATAAGTTACTTTGATATTGAGAGGAAATATGAATTCATATACCAATCCTATTCTTTCTTGGATTTTTAACAAAATGATTGAGATGTTCTTAGTTGTTTTTGTTTTTGAGATGTCTTGTATCTTATTGTGTCTAATGTTCTCATTCAACTAGCATGTCCAAGCCCTAGAACATTAGATGCTACATTGAAATTTTGGGGTTTTAGGGGCAGCACCTCGATGTTGTATCGAATCCGATACAACATCCCCAAAATAGTCGAGGGTGCTGCTCCTATACCAAATCAAATAAATCCCTAAAATAGTCGAGGGTGCTGCCCCTAAAACCTCAGAATGCCTGTGTAGCATAAAATGTTATATGACTGGATAGGCTAGCTGAATGAGAACATTAGATGAAATATGATTCAAGATATCTCAAAAACAACTCGAAGCATCTCAATGATTAATGAAGCATGCTTGTTAAAATTCAACAAAGAATAGGATTGGCATATGAATTCTGTTTGAGTTATGGTTGGGTTGATTCCATCTGACTATTCGAGATTGGATAGCCACCTCTCTCTCTCTCTCTCTTTGTGTAGCTTCCCCTAATGTAGCAATAATTTGGGTGGATCTTGTTCAATCTTTGTTTTTGTACGTGTATCTGATCTCTATTTCCTACATTTTCTAATTATTCTGAATAATAACAGAATGGAGTGCCTTTGTACAAATCACTTGACTCCTTCAACTCAAGCTTATGTTTTTCCAAGGAGACATAGACAGCAAATCACGACACAAGAGTTTTCAAGGAACCCCTTATTTAAAAGGAGACGCGCTAATCTAATGGGCTGTTTTCGCTTCATTTCTTCCTCAAAAAATTCTTGGTATCAAGGTATATGCCTGGAGTATCAACTTTGATAATAGCTAAGCATAACATTATCAATGGTGAACTGTGTGATAGCTGATCAGATGTAACAAAAGCTTGATGGAGAATGTGTGTAAGCTAGATTTCTTTTTATCTTTTTTCCCTTTTTTTTGTTTGGCTAGATATTTATATAGCCTTTTGTTCTCTTTGTTCTCAGTTTATATGTTCCATTGTATTCCTTGGGGTAAACAACTAAAAACGTTTTAGTTTTTAGGTTATGAACCAAGAATAATATTATATTCTTATATATATTATCTACAACTCAAGCTTAACTCACGCACTTCAGATTTTCAGGATTTTGCAAAGCCTTCATATCTTTTCTCAGCAACTGAAGTGACCATTTCGCCGTTGCATCTCTCTGAAGAGATTATTTCTTCTTTAGAATTGGATCAATCAAGTTCATTCTATATTGTGGATCTGTGCACAAACAGAGACTTTGGGTCTTCTTTGAGAGATATCAATGCTGCAATATTACTATGTTTGATAGATGAAAATGGCAACTCAATACTCCAGCGTATACCTGCAGTTTCATTGAAATCTCCCAAGGAGGAGAAAGATTTGATACCTTCTGAGTGCATCCACTTCCAGAGAGGATCAGTTGATATCGTGACATTTAAGGGAGTGAAGTTAGAAAACATTGCAGCAATTTGGATGGGACTCGAATCTGGTAAGGTTGTGAAATATGTTTTGAAGTGCTAATGTCAAATCTGCTAAGATTGTGAAATATGTTTTGAAATGTTGTATGTGAAACCTAATAGCTACCTGCAATAGAAACATAAGCTTGTAAGATATGAAAACCTAGACACGTTTATAATTTTATTTAATTGCCTATATTTGTATTTCTTGGCTCACTAGATTATTTAATATAATTTTGAAGATTAAAAGGATGCCAACAAAATAAAAAAAAGAGTATATTGGTACCTATTTATAAGAATAAAGGCGATGTACAGAATTGTGCTAATTATAAAGGAATTAAATTAATGAGTCATATTTTAAAATTTTAAGAGAGGGTGATCGAACATAGATTACACCATAAAACTAAAGTATCAGAAAATCTGTCTAACTTTTTAATTTGTTTTTATATTCAAAGACACTATGTGGCTTAGTTGACACATATCAGGGATTATGAGAAGGTATCATTCATATCCAATATGGGTACGAATTGCACAGTACGAATTTTTCGATGGAGAAGATATGTTTCTTGGGTGCTAAAGGAAACACAACATAAATACTTTATTTAACCTCATGTTAAAAATGCTGTCGAAACCTAAGGCTTGAAGTTGAGATCTATGTCTTTGATGCAACAACAAGAACAACAAAAAACACCATATTCTAGACTAGTTTGGGTCTAATATATGGATCTCTCTTCTCCAATAGAGACCCCACCACATGAGTCAAAGTCATTTCTAATAACAATATCTCAAGTTCTCTCCCTCTTCATGCCCATCTTATGAACATTTTGCCACTTAACCAGCAACACTACCTCCTATATGGCATTGCGGGGTCTTACGAAATGTTTCATGCCACTTCGTGGCCTCTTCTTTAATGCACGGCCTTTGTTGGTAATTTCAATCTACCGAACTAAAGCTTAAAAGTTTGAGTAATGTCGTCTTTTCGCAAGGCAACTGACTAATTGGTTTTCCACTCTTTCAACTTCAATTTCAGGTTCTTGGAGGGTAGATAGTATTGGTCTGAAAGTCATTAATGGCCCAATTGCTTCATCTACATCAGCTGAAGACACACAAGAGGGCTCTTTTTCTGGTTTGCAGTACAAATTTTATGCAAATACCTTACTATTAGGTGATGGGGGAGGATTGCCTGTTGTTGAACTGAAGCCAATCCAAGTATCACAATTATCCAAAGATAACATTTCTTCCTTGTCAAGCAAAAATTCCTCCCCATTAGCTCCTTCATCTGAATCTGACCTATCAAGAGAAGAAAGCATGAAGGAATATGCAGATCTGAAACTCTCATTGCTTCTCTACGACTTCATTCTTGTTGTCACAGGATCATCGATTTTGACTGTAGTTTCTAGTGAGAGAAATGCCTATTCTTTCTTCATCGGTGGCTTCGGCGGCTTTCTTTATCTTTTTCTGATTCAAAGATCAGTAGATGGATTGTCTGTTCCAATAAAGAAGTATGGAGGAGTCAAGGGACCAGTGTTGAGTCTTGCCTTTGCAGTTGCCTCCACCATTATTGCAGCCAAGTACTGGATGACAGGTCCAACAGTGTTGTTTTCTCCACTGGAGCTTTTTGTGGGAACTGCTGGGTTTCTTACCTGTAAGATTGCTATTGTTCTTGCAGCATTCAAGCCAATCCAGATGAGTACCACCAGAGAAAAGTTCTATTGATTTTTTTTTTTCAGTTAAACAATTTATGTGTAATGTATATGTTAATTTCCATCATTTTAGACTTTAAAGGCATTTGTTTCTAAATTTTAATATCAAAATATTGTAAATAAATCATATACATACAAATTTTAATATCAAAATATTGTAAATAAATTGCCAATAGCAATGCAAATTGATTAAAACTTTTTAAAAATCTCCATTTCAATTCCCAAAATTATAAAAACTCTTTATCATTTAATTCCATTTAACGCATAATTATTATTTTTTATCATTATATTATAAAAGCATTTTTAATCATTAATTTTTTAAAAATTTTAAAACATAATTTTAAAACATTAATATTAATATTTTTTAATTTTAAAGTTTTACACTGAAAAATATAAGAGATATGGGATTAAAATTTTAAATAAAAAAAATATAAGATATAATGATCCCTTATAATGTATATATAGTTTAAATTAATGAAAAATAATCAATTTCACATTTTAGGCCTGTGAAAAAGCAAGATTTTAAACAACAATGCTTTTACAATTCTAGAAATTAAAATTGAAATTTTAAAAGTTGAAACCAATTTAAAATGCTCTCTCGACCTCAGAGCCCTGATACAATTTATCCTATTTTAATTTATACCGACAATCAAACATCAAAACTAACTTTATTCTCCAACAAGCTTCATAGAAACTAAAATAACCTTACTATCTGAGAACTTTCAAAATCACAAACAGCCTTACTAGAAAATACAGCAAAAAAAATAGAATCACAAACTTGATAAAACAGCCTTCAATCTTAGTTAGAAGCTAAACAGTGGCAAAATAGAAAGGGAGAATAGGGAATCAAACCAACATGACATCCATCTTCAATAATATAACTGCTACAGAGCTATTCCTGCAGCCATTAAACCTCAGAAAGTTTCTACAAGTCATATTACAAATTTTTCCTATTGCTAACAAATTTGATCAGAATACACAACTTGAAATATTAAATAATAATTAATAATAATAACAGTCAGTATGCACAAATCTCCAAGAGAATTAAAAAAAAATTAACTTAAGCTCAATAGAGTACAAACTTGCGCAGAAAAAGCCATCAGCAAGCTTTTCCAGGATTAGAGGAAATAATCAGGAGTTCTTCGGGTTACATCAGGTTCTCCTCTACGGGGTGCAGGCTCAAACTGCATGACGTACCATAAGTCAAAGTATGTTGAGGATAATATTTAAGTATTAAGTTTCAATGCTGCAAATAAGATACCAATAAGGGTAGTGATTTTATGTGGAAGTTGAAGCCCGCTAAAAAATTAGCTCAATTTGAAATTGATTGACCGAGTTTCACAGGTGAAATTCAACTCAAATAATTTCAAGATGAGTTTAAGTCAATGGAGACTCCCTCAAACATAATTGACCCATTAATCATTATTAATATACAATAACAACAACCAAATGGTGGGTAACATGAATCCTTTATTTCTATTATACTCTATCAAATAACAAATCATCATTTAGCTCCAAATATGTAAGGTCATTTTTTATAGTTCCTTGTCATGTGTTTTTTAGCTTCCTCTTTTTACATGGGCAAGATCGACTAACCCAACCATCGTAACTGGAGTTTCTATCGGCTTACAATTTATATATTCAAATTATCAAAGCCGACTCTCTCTGAGTTTTATTCTCAATTGAGACTACTTCAACCTTCTCGTAGATATACTTATTTTATTCTTTTGTGTATATTCACTCATCCACCTTAGTATCTTTATTTCTACGACACTTAACTTATTTGTGTATTCCTGCTTTATAGGCCGGCATGTAACATCATATAACATCACTGGTCTTATAATTATTCTATGAAATTTACCTTTAAGTCTGAGTAGAATTTTTCTATCACATAATGTTAACATATGCTTACATATATAACTCTTAAATTATTTTAACATATAGCATAGTAGTTGAGTATGAAAATGACTAATAAGAACCGAAGTCTCAGGTCAATTCCTTAGTTTCTCACTTTTTCTCATTTTTTTCGATGTTAATTTTAAATTTAAATCAAATAAGAAAAGAGCATGCAGTATTAAAGATATCCATAACAATTATTCAGGAGATCTGTGAGGCGCATTTGAAGTCAACATACCACATCTTTAGTACTAAAATATTAAACACAATATGAAGCATATCCAAGTATAAAACAAGAAGGATCACATCAACACAAATTTCAATGTTAAATTAATAATATTTCAAATTTTATATAAATTTGAACATTAAAATTAACTTTCGCAAAAATGAGGATACTAAGGTGGATGAGTAGGTACACGCAAAAAGATAAGATGAAAAATGAGTATATCCGTAAGAAAGTTGAGTGATATCAATTAAAAATAAGTTCAGAGAGAATTGGCTAAGATGATTTGGACATATTAGTCGTAGGCCGACAGAAATTCCAATAAAAAAAATTGAATTATTGGATCTTTCTCATGTAAAAAAAGGAAGAGAGAGACCAAGAAAGATATGATCAGAAATTATAAGGAGTGACCTTATATATTTGAAGCTAAATAAAGATTTATTATTTGATAAAGTACAATAGAAATAAAGAATTCATATAGCCGACCCACCTAATAGGATAAAATCTTGGTTTGTTGTTATATTAAAACTAACTTTATTTCACATTATATACCCATCCAAATATAGAACTAACTTTATTTGAATTTGCAATCTTTTTATCTTTATTTCATCAAGATTACATATGGGGATCATTTTATAATCAAATGCAATCCTCCATTAGGAAAGGTATTCTCCTGGTACCTGGATAAATGTGTGCTCCTTGAAGTCATCAACTTCCAAAATGGAGGCCATATTTCCACAGCGATAGCAGTAGTTTGGTGCACTAAATATGGTAACAACCTTTTGCTCCTATTTTAACAACAAAGGAAGGAAAAATATCAACCATTATGGTAGAATGTAGTAATGAGATAGGGAACTGAAATAAAAGATTCATTACATGCGCCCAGTTAAATCCCTCCATAACCAACTGATGCGCCCTGGCTATTAGTTTTAGGTTATTAGTATGGTTGAATTGCTCTGATATATCCTGTTAATGAAAAAGCTGAGTTGAAGACAAACCAAAACAAAAATGCAAAACAAGAAATGGAAACTAGAAATCTTATACTTGTCCAAATGTGTATCCAGCGCCACGGGGAGAAATACCCCAACCACAACGGTCATCGGGATCAGACCACAAGAGGTCACACATGGGCCCCTCATGAGGAACTTCTTGGACGCGATCGAAATTGCGAATGTTGTCGAGTGTTTCAATGGAAGGAGATAGACCGCCATGTAGACAAAAAATTTCCGATTCAACCTTTACAAAACAAAGAAGGAAGAAGCTCAAGAGAAATGCATGCAGTACATCTTAAAAGAAGTATGCATACCATACTAATCTCATGGAAATTCTAAAGAACACTGATTATTGTTGTAGCATAAAAGTCTCGAGAACAAAGTTTTTAGAGTGCAATTGGATGGATATAGATTAGAGAAGAAAATATGTAAGGGGTCGTTTTGTTCAAAGCAACCTAAAAGTTTATGAAATTAGATGTCAATGTCATCTATTCTGTGTTATTGCAAATTTATTGTTTATTTGGGACAATACAATTAGCTTCTCTACCTTAACACACCACATCTCACCTTTCTCTATCATTAGAATATCAGATGTCATCTAATTTTGGGTGAAATCTAGATGTCATTTTAAAGTGGTAATTTAATAATTTTTTTCAATGTCATCTAAACATGCCATAAAACCAAACGATTAATTTCTCCAAATAACAGAACCTCACAATTACATTTAACCAAATCTACCCCCCAAAAAAAGAAATCTAATGGAAGTGTCAATCACATTTCAAAAAAATTGGAAGTGTCAATCTAGATAGAATGTGAGATACATCAAGTTTTGCATGTTTGTTTAAGCAAGTAAAAAAAGCAGGAAGATATTCAACTATGACTATCAAGCAAGACTTCAAGTTTATGTAACTATGTTTTTCCATTTACAACTGGAAATTCATCTACTGAACTGTATAAGAACCTGCTTGCGAAAGAATAATCTATTCGATATTTAAATACCTTCCATTCAACATATGACAGAAAGCATCTCAGTCTACGTCAACGAAAATACATAGAAAATAGGACGATAAATTTTTTTAAATAAAAAAACAAAAAAGTAAAACAGAAATTAAATCAAGTATAAAAGCTAATAGGGTGCGGTGCTCCAAAAACACTCAAAGCCACAAGGAAAAAGAGTCACTAGTCTTTGCTTTCATGAAAATTCTAAAAATAAGAGATAGAATAGCCTCAGTAACATGTAGCCATGTAGGGGCGTTTGGTTAATTGTTTGGTTTGATAATAACCCTCCAACCAAACCAAGGCTAAAGTAGCATCTAGATGACAACTAAAATCAGAAGACATCTGTCATATGAATAGATAAACAATGATAGAAAAGCATGAGAAGTCACAGTTTCATGGTGGAAAAATTGAGGGTCTGCAATTTTAGGATAAAAAACTTCTAGATCCCTAAATTCTGATAAAAATACGCCTTTTGAGATGTAATCACTTGAATCCATAATATACTGAAATTAAACCAAATAAATAAAAATTGCTAGATATAGATATCTAGATAACATGAATATTTAAATAACACTAACATCTAGATTGAACTGAACCAAAGGCCCTGTAGCACCATCTAAAGCTGAGCAATTTTTCCTGAGTAACATAAGAAATAACATTAAAATAGGCAATCAAGAAACATCAAAACCATCAGTGAATGTCGTCCTATAAGAACAGCAGTCAATGGAAATACAAGTCTAGCATTCAGGAAAATTATTGACGACCAAATGCTTTGCAAGTGAACTCTAATGTTCAAAGTGGTTAACAAAAGAAAAATTAGAAAGAAAGTGTATAATAAATAACTAACCAATGCTGTCAATGGAAAATAGTCAAAGAGATCAGTGAAGATCTTCCACACATTTGCATTTCCATATCTGGCAAAGATAGAGAACAATGTCAGAACAACTAAGAAACCCACAAAAGAACTAAAGAATATACAAAAATGCTCAAGGAAACTTAAAAATATAGGGCATTTTTGTCAAATAAGAAGTGGTTACTGGAAGATCATGTGACTAACATTGATGGAAATAACTAATGAAAATCTTCAAATGGACCACAATGCAAAAAATGTGAAAATATAAGGACCAATTGCAGATTTTTAAAAACATGGGACCAAAATGCAACAAGGTCAAAAATGAAGGAACCAGAGTGCCTTTTTTCCTAAACCAAAAGATCAATGACAAGCCCTAGAGTGCACAGAAATTAGTTAACTTAAAACAATCTCACAACAAACGTGTAAAAGAAAGGAAATAGCACATAAAAGCAGATGTGGCACCCACTTCCTTAAGCATTCATCATAAAATCCATAGACTTGCGTGATCTGCATGATAAGAAAGAGAAAACTGTCAACTTAAATGTACAGATATCTTGGATAAAAATATTCATCAACAGATGCACGAAGAACAGAACAGTACAAGGGGAAAGCAAAGACTGAAAATGAAATGTATGTACCTGCCTACTTTCATGATTTCCCCGAAGAATGGTAATGCGCTGAGGGTAGCGTACCTTCAACGCAACTAGTAGCTGCTCAAAATAAAAGGAAAAAAATCCAAAAGCTAGACATAAGTTGCAGAGTTAACAGATTGATAGCAAAATCCATTTAACACGTATGGGTATGCAGCATCAGTCAAAGTAGCAGATACAACTACCTATGTTAGCAGTACAAATTAAATTGCATAGTTCAAAATTGCAACATTTTATGCAGATATTGCAAACCAGTAACACATGTAGCTGGTCGTCAATAGATCCGTAAGCATGCATTCATATTTCATGTCCAATGGCACGCAAGAGTGATTTTCATCACTCCAAAAAAATTACAAACTGTTTTAGTGTGTTAAATGAATCTATTGAAGGAGTCGTGCTTCATGTTACTTCCAACTTATTACCTACACGGTATAAATAGTAAGACAAAAATGTGGATTGCTGTACAAAGATAAAATGAACTCCTACATCCATTCCATACGATAAATACAAAAAAATAGCCTCTTACCGAAACAGTTTCAACTGAATAATAACCTCGATCAACATAATCCCCCATGAAGAGATAATTGGTATCTGGGCTCTAGCAAACAAAGCACACATCAATAAAAATCAGTCCTATATCAATTCAAATAATCTTTACAATCTTATTACAAGTGGTAACAACCTGGTTAATTTTAGTATTTCCAAATTTACCTTCAATAGCTAACAAGTTGGGTAGTTTTAGTATTTTTAAATTTACCCTGAATAGCTTTATCTTTCTCTCTCTTCTCTCTGCTCTCTCTCCTGCCACGCTTACCTCCCCCTCTCTCCTCTCTCTCCTTTCACTGCTCTCACTCCTGCCGCCCTCTCTCTTCTCTCCTCTCTCTCTCGCCCTCTCTCTCTCCTCTCTCTCCTCTTAAAATAATAATACTAATATTAATTATTATAAGGTATAATAATTAATATATATTTTTTATAGGTCTTATATATTATAATATTTTCATAATATAATAATATTAATTATTAATTAATATATTCATAAAAATTATTAATTTATATATTATAAATATATTTATATATTATCTAATACAATATATTTAAATATATAGTATAAATATACTTTTAAAAATTTTAGTATGCATATTTACCCATAAATAATATCAACTACAAATTAGATAATTTTCATTTTAAGTAAGAAGGAAAAATATATTTAAATATTAAAGTTACTATTTAGATAAGGATATATAAAAGAAAGAAAAATTAATGTTACAAGAAGAACGAGAAATATTTAAATATGTGCTTTTAAATTTTTAAAATAACTTGACAGAAACTGTTAAAAGAACTAATATGAAAATAATTTGAGTAAGAGGGACCCAGATGACACATTTTCATTTTTGTAGACCTACATCAAATCAAAAGTTTACCTCAAAGGCCTATATGAAATTATCCGAAATAATTTTCACAATATTTTTTTATTTATAACAAATTGTTGATAAGTCACTACAGTTACCAATAATTACACTTTGGTTTGTGCTTTTTAATATCTATTACTTGGGTTCTTAATATTTTTTAAAATTCTTCATTTATGTTCATAGAATTTAAAGCATTAACTTAAAGTTAAAGGAAAATGAGAAGTTAGTATGACCCAAAAATTTTAATTAGAGACCCACATTAAAAATTTCAAAAAAAATATGAACAAATATAGTTATGAGTAAATTATAGAAAATTATTAATAACTAACTCTATTATTTATTTTTACAATTTTTATAAGATTAATATTAATAACATATTAGTAATAATAATAATGACATGACCAAATAAGCAAAGTAGGTAGGGATTGTGAGGTGTCTTGAACTGCATCTCAGTGAATTTAATATATCTTGTTAAATCTCAGTTAACAACCTAAACACTTAAGCATGTAAGTTATAAACTGAGAATAATTTTATATTCATATATGCCTACTTGCATACAGTATGATTTTTCTTTGTAGCATGGAAGCAATTCAATATAGGCCTTTTTTTCAACCTTATGCTAGACATAAATGGGTTGCCAGGGTTTGAACTTCTAACTTTGATATCATGTTAAATCTCTGATTACAACTGACCTAAAAGCTTAAGTTTGTATATTATAACTCAAGAATAATTTCATATTCTTACACATCTTAATCATAACAATCAGCTATTTCAATGTAAATCCAAGAAATCACTTCACACCAACACCTAGCACCAGCTTGGCAATTAACTTGAATAAACAATAATAGGAAGAAAACTCAGGTATTAAAACCTACAAAAATGCTATTTATCTTGGAGAAGTAACAACTTAGTCCAAGAAATGAGAAAAATGCAGGTATGTTCTACAATCGTAGTTCTAAGAGAGAATTGTATTTCTGATCAGTCATGAATAGTTCTTTAGATAGTGACATCACCTTTTCAAAAAAAAAGTGACATCAGCAAGACTCTTTTCATTGAATAATAGAACGAAATCATCCAACTAGATCAGTTGAAGCCTTTTATGTACATATATAATTAGGTAGCATGATATTACATTGTAATCCCAGGTCTATGACCTTTACAAGTCCATTCAAAATGAAATTCTTCTCAAGTAATATAACTTATGAAAGGAGTCATGGTGCAACACACCATATGCTTTCATCTTCTTTTTTAAAATTGATGACTACCACAATGTATCCAAGAAGATAAAGACCAAAAGTTGACAGACATATTAATTATTACAAAATTGCAATAAGTTAGATCACATTCAAACAACCTAGAAATATACTTCAATTTCTATCTTCCTTCCATCATATAAGAACGTAAAAAGTTGTTATTAGAGAGAATACCTTTCCACCAATTCTGAAAAGTTCAGCAAGATCATGAAACTGTCCATGAATGTCGCCACAAATTGTCACAGGGCATTTAACAGGCTGCAGACAAACATAGGAAAGACTATGAACAGACAAAAAAATATAACTCATAAAGATACACTATAATTCAACATATATTCAAATATTTAGATATACATACATATATATCATCGTCATCAACCTTAACCTAAAAATTTGTGGTTGGCTTTATGGACCATACTTTGGCAGTTAACCTTATCCACTAGATCATGATTCGTGAGAGATATTACAGTGAACCATTGATATACTGCTTTTCCAAAGACATCAAAATGCCATCAAAATGGACATGTGTAGCAGTAATAATGGCAATCCAATAATATGTGACGCGATAATATACAACATTGTTAAGTTAAGGAACTACCATCTATTGCAAGTAGAAGAACTGATTCTAGAAATCACCTCAATAAGAAAATGGTGCATGTTCTATGAGAAACAGTTAGTAATGGAGTTGTTACA
Organism: Apostasia ramifera; assembly: GCA_019297695.1. NCBI lineage: Eukaryota > Viridiplantae > Streptophyta > Magnoliopsida > Asparagales > Orchidaceae > Apostasia > Apostasia ramifera. The sequence goes on from JAEMOT010000802.1 coordinate 111,831, forward strand.
AATAACTTCTTTGAGTTTCATAAGCCATCAGATAAAGGCAATGCAAGAAGAAAATTGACAGAATTACGAATTAGAATTTACTCACATCTGCATGTCCACAAGAAATAAGTTGGGGTAAGACTCATGCTATAGCCAACTAGAAAGAGTTGGGATAAGGCTAATGAAACTATTTATGATCTCCATACATGCACTGTATATCAAGTTTTATTGCCAAGCACTATGTTATATTGAGTTTGTACATTACCCTCCTGCATAAAATAAACTTGTTATAATGTTCCATAAAAAAAAAAACTTGTTATAAAGGACTTATTATCTTGCACTGCATGAGGAAAAAGTGTTATATAAACTATAGGATGACACAAAAAAAAAACATGTAGAATCATGAGATTGTCTAGTAGGACAAATAGTTATACCTGTACATTACTTTCCTGCATAAGGACTTCCTTAGCTTTATCACAAAGGACTCTAACCTGTAATAGGTACAAAACAAAGTTAAATTTAAAAAAAGGGCCAACATACCATTCATAAAAGCCATTAACATGCAATGATTGTGTTGGAGCTTCTTCGTATATGGTTCATTTATTAAATGAACTTATTCAGCATCACTATCTCAGCACATTTAGAGAAGAAACCAGGCTTAACCAAGTTACAGAGATATAAAAAGGTTGCTTGTAAAAATTAAGCTTATTGATAGCTTAAAGCATAAAGTAAAAGTTCATTCCAAAAGTCTTTTTAAAATATTAACAAGCATGAAGCACCACATATACAGCAAATGAAATGAGGTTCTTAACCACTTTCACATCATGATAAACTGAAAGAAACAAGTTCTACAACTACTTAGCAAAGAAAGAAATAAGATTGTTTCAATACTACCAAGAAAATCAGCTAAATTCAGAGTTTTGCCAATAGCGTCCAAAACCAGAAACAGTTGCCAGAGTTTCCCGCGGATAGCCCAATAACTATCGCTACACACAAGATTTCCCTACCAAACATAAAACAGAAAGCGTTCATTTCGTCAACACTTCCAGGGACTATCGAATGTACTCAAGCAGAATATACTACAGAAACAGATCAAACAAGTACGAGCCCCATTTGGAACAGATCCGCGGCATAAAAGTAGAATTCTGCGCTTGGTTGGCTTCTGGCATAATTCAAATCCGACAGTCAAAACACTGGACCCTAACCATTGATGGTACTCGCCGATCTGTCATAGACTGTTGCCTTGTGTAGGTCAATGGTGTGTTGAGATTCAAAATTTGTACTTTTTTTCCATGATTAATAAAAAAAGCCCCATTCAAACTGATGAAACACCGAGATCGTGCGATAGACGGGAAATGACCACCCCACAGAGTAATCAAAAGGAAAAAAACAAAAAAGTACAAAAATTTGAGAAGAAACCAAGCCCAAATTAGAAAATAAACTCCCGGTGACAGAAAAAAGCGAGGACCTCTTGCTCCGACAGCGCCTTGCACTGCATTAGTTGCGCTATATGCTGATCAAGGTTCCCGAGCGAGTTCGACGAGAACTGATCTGCGCTCATCTTCTCCTGCCCCAGATCCTCCCGCACCCGAAGGGAAAGAACTGTACCAAAGCCCTAACGCTGAGATCCGCCCGCTCGTTCACGCCGTCCGATCTCGCTCAAGTCCCCCGCCACCTGAAATCGAACTCGATCGAGAAATTGAGATGATTGGCCTGCGGCGGGTGATGAGAGCATGTGGGAATTGGGGCGTGTGGCGTCGGGTTTGTGTCGGGTCAAATCAGATCTACCTATTAAAAAAATAAATTACAAATAAGTCTCTCTAACTTAAACATTAATACAATTAAGTCCTCTAGACACTTAAACGGTGTCAAGCGTAAATAGAGAGTAAAAAAAGCAAATAAAAATAGCAGGGTAATTTTTTTTTACATATAAATTTAATAGCTGGATTACTTGGCTGTATTATTTGTTAAATTAGAGAAATATATTTGATAAATTTGACAATTAATGGGATCTAGAAACTAAATAAATTAAGAGGATCTCATGTTCAATAGCATTATTATACCTCACAATATATAAATGGGGGGGAAATTTCCTAAAAATCTTATAGATAATTCTAAATTCATATTTATTCTCAAATATTAAATTATAAACATTAGTTTCTAAATACTGAAGCAATTTTTAAATTTAAATCTTAATCACCAAAATCTAAATGATAAATTCTAAATTCTAAACACTAAAATTTAAAATTTCTTGTAAAACAAAATAAACTCAATACTAAATTGTAAATAATGAAAAGTTATATTATATCATATTATTTAAATATTATGATATATAAATATCATTATTTGGATAATAAATTTATAATTTTTTATATTTATTAAATTAAATAATTATTCTTTTTATATACAACAACAAACAACAACAACCAAGCCTTAATCCCACTAGGTGGGGTCGGCTACATGAATTCT
>JAEMOT010000803.1:0-30326 GCA_019297695.1 Apostasia ramifera
CGCCGTCTTCCGGAACTCTCTTTCTTTGGTGTTTCTTGGGATCCCCACATCCTACGTCAACAGCTATTAACTGTAAAATTTAGAGGTGAAGATATGCAAACCTACAGTAGGTGTCACTAAACACAAAGCTACAAAATTTTCATAAAAATTAGGACGGGATTGTGAGTGAATCCTAGAGATTCTTGAAAAACATGAGTTGATGTCGATTCTGAAAGGTACGTTTGATGAATCTGTTCATTACTATGTAGAAATATAATCCATAATACTCTTCTTGAAGTCATCATGTCTTCAAAGAAACCATTAGAAAAAGGCCCACTAGGATGTTTGCAAAGTAGGTGGGGCATACTATTTTGTAATCTTTTTTTGGATGATTTTTCGAGGAAGGCATAACTGTTGCCCCCTAAACTCAAAAAAAATCAAGTCTTTTGAGAACAAAGAGTTCTACATGATTGTGGAATGGGAATTTGTAAATCGTCTCAAATTTATTCCCTTAATAATAGAGGAAAGTGTCTTTGACTCTTCGATGGATACTATTGAAGAAACAATATTCAACATAAATTGATAGTGCTAAAGTCACTTCCAGAGAATAAATTTTTGAAATAACGGACATAACCATAATAGATAGGGTTAGACGTCAACTTTTTCACACTAAGTTGTGAAGAACATTTTGAGCAGAGGCAATGATGATGGCAGTGGATATTATCAACTAATCACTAAGCATTCCTTTGAAGGGCGAGCTTCCTGAAAAAGCTTTGAGAGGCAAGGAGACTTCCTCGAAGTGTTTGAATATGTTTAACTATCACATTTTATGCACATACCAAATAATAAAAAGGCTAAGATAAATGCTAAACTACGTGAATGTATTTTTCTAGGTTACATTGCAAATTTGTGTATAAATTTTGGGGCCTAAAAAAGGAAGTTAATCAAAAATCGAGATGTCATGTTCCACAGAAAAAAGATATTGAAGGCGTGAAGAAGCGAGAGATTCTTCATCCCTTAATAATGTTAAAAAACTAGCTCTTGTAGAAAGTTTGGGAGTCAAAGGAATTGAGGAATTGTTGCCAAAAATCTAATACAAAGCAATTCTAAAGAAAATGTCATCTAATAAGTTTATTTTTTATTTAAAAAAGTTATATTCATACTATTGTGCAAGATTTTATTTATATGTCTATCTCCCTTCAAAGCTTATTTATGTCGGTGCTACCTTGTAATCTTATATATTACATATCACCACGCAAGTTAATATCAATTAAGAATAAATAAAATATACATGAAATATTTCATATGTAGGTCATCATCGACTCAATATTATTCCACAGGCATCTTGTTGGGTATTCAATTATTGTAATCTGGCAATCGCTGTTCACCATATATCGATCATCGCTATCTGCTGGCCACGGCTAAGCCATTGTTGATGGCTGTGTTTCCCATTGCCGCTGTCGATCACCACTATAGGTATTTAAATTAGATTAACTATAATTCAATTATAATAATATTAGTAGAGTGCTATTGTAATATTGAAGATTGTAGAGTGATATGCGTGTACATAAATTTTGAAGGTGAAATATGTAAATATTAGCTTTTAAAGTGATATATGTGTAATTGATCTTTTTTATTTATATTGTTGTTGGGCCAAAATTCAATTATGCTCGCAAGTCTCTCTCTACATATTGTGGGCACAATTATGAAGAAGGGCCTCTTTATAACAACATTTTTTTTGGTCCATATAAAATCAAGTCCTCCATTTCAATCACTAAAATCCATAAGCGATGTGAAATGCCTATTAGTTACAAAAGTAATAGTTTAAAAAATTTTTTACGGTAAAAACAAATGATGTGAAATTTCTATTAATTACTCATTTTATTTTTTATCATATTATTTACGCCAAAGATAGATTAATTGGTTATTTGATAGGTAGCCAATAGTATTAAAGCTTTTGTTGACATATACATATATATGTAACAAATAGCCTTTATTTTTATAAAACATAAATAATATCAATAGTAAAAATTTAGTAAGAGCTCCAAATTTACTTCTAATCTGACTTGAAAATTTAAACCATCATCAGTGATGAATTGGATTTGGATTATCCCCAATTTAATTCGTATACTAGCTATTAATAACAAGAGTTAATATCACAAGTATTTTACTCGGTTCGAATGTAACTCAATTTTTTTATGACTTGAAGCCAGTACGCTTGAAATAGAATTAATTTAATTTATAATAAATTTGATATTTAAATAATGATACATATACTGGCTTTTTTCATACATAATATAAATAAATTTAACTAAAAAATTATATATGGTATGTGATCATAAAAAGGTCATATATATGTTATATAAAATGAGTATTTAAATTAAAATTAAGATTAAAACGTAAGCTTCATTTAGCCAGAAAATTGACTTAAAATCAATAGATTTTAGATGTCTCAAATTAAATTAGATTTGAATTCAAAAATTTAAATGAGTCTTAAGATAAACTCACTTGGCTTCGACTTATTATAAGTTATTCATGAGTAAGAAATCAATATACATGCTCTCTATATTGATAATATATTATCACGTATGCAAAAATTATTGAGTCATACTATGATATCTGCTTATCCGTTAGGTGCGCAATAGGTGTATGCTAGGCAAGTATGTGAATCTCGAGCACGCATAACCACAAAGATATATCATTTCGTATCATTTTCGCACTATTTTATGTTATTTTTCATGTTTTTACAAAATTTCTTATTATATAATATTTTTGCTTGATTTACATATACATTCAAAATCAAAAAAGGTAAATACAATTCATAAAAAAAAGTAAATACAAAGTAAAAGAGATTGATATAAAATTTAAAATATCATACCCAAGAGTATTTTTTATTAATTTGTATAATATTGTTTTTTCTATTTTGTATGGATTTTTAAAAAAAAAAAAATTTATTCACTTCTTTTGATTTTGTATATGTATATAAATTAAATGAAAAAGTCCTCACAAAAAAAATGAAAAATATTATAAAAAATAAAAAATAACGCAAAACAGTGAAAATGACAGAATGGTATTTCTTTACTTTTGCATGCATAGCACAGTGTATAAAACTCACATATTTGCTTAATGCACTGAATTTTTAACGAATGAGATGGTATAATTGCTGATCCAATAATTTTATATATCATATTAAATTAATTTCGAAATATTATATCAGCTCATATGAGAGCCACAAAAAAATATGGAGGTATTTGTGTTTTTAAAATACTAATATTATTTTTAAATTATTGCTTAATTTAATGTTATTATATTAAAATTTAATAATAAAAAATTAATTTAACTTTTCTTCTCTTTATTATAAACAAGGAAATACCTAAATATTATTCTAAAAAGAAAATTTCTAATTTTTTATAAAATTATTTAAATATATTATCAAATTAAATAATTAATTACTTTAAATTAATATTAAGTAGGATCAAAAATAATTTTTAAAATATTTTAGAAAATGTTATGCGTTTTCAATGACTAAAATTATTGAATTCAATTTGAAATTTTATATAACAATGATATTAAGTTTTTATTTATCTAACTAGTAATGCTATGCAAAAATTACAATTATTTTTAATATTTTTATCATTTATCTTAGTGGAAACTAATTAATTTATTTCTCGACTTCATGTTGGCTAATATTTTCAAATCTTTGAACATTGAAATTTTTTTAATTAAAAATTAAAGAACATGCCTATTTCAAAAATTGTTAAAATTAAAATTATCGAAATTATCAAAATTAATATTTTCAATAAAAACCTTCAACCGAATGCGCCTTCGATCGCGTATATCTCCTCTTTTGGCATTTTCAAAATGAGGGACAGCCGTCGGACTCAGTTGAACCACCGACACCATTAGGGCTACCAATGTTCGTCGTGAATCACCGCGACCAGGCTCTCGTGAATCTGGAGATGAAGGCCAGCCTGCTGCCTAGAATGCATTCTCCATGGCGTCGAAGCGCTGATAATGTATGTAAAATTTCGATTCAAACGTGTTGAATCTCTCGTTAAGCTGTCTTTCTTGAGACCCTAATCAAGAAGACGTGAAATCAGCTACTTTCTTGGAGCAGGGTTCGGATGTAGGCATTGGTTCTTCCTGATCATGGGCTCCACCTACTGCCCTCTCGCTCACCTTCGATCTCCATCTCTTTGTCCTCGTCACAATGATCTAACCTCGGGAGTATAATCTCCATCCTATCCAATGAGGAGCGATGTCATGTTGATGAACGGAATGGTAAGGATGTTTAGACCGTCCTTGAAATCCATTTTCGTACTTTTTCTCAAGAAGAAACCTATTGGTGTTGCCTTGTGGTAGGTTATGTTTTTTGAAGTCGGGAGAACGCGATTTTGTCATTACGTCGATATGGTGAATCATAAAAAAAAAATGACTTGGAGGATTAAGGGTCAACTTATATTAGGTTTAAATAGTTGCTGTTCAAGCTTTGTAAAAAAAAAAAAAGTAGTTTGGTTCAATTGATTTAATTTTTAGGTTGATTTGAAATTGTTATTGATTAATTGAAGTTTGTAAGTTAGAATTAGATTTATTTTGAAATGGATTAATTCAATGGATAACAACGAGAGCCAAATGAGTTTTTTAAGCTTTATTAAGCCAAAGATGACGAATAAGTTAATAATTTTTTTTTTTGTTTTGGTTCTTTTTTAATCAACTCCAAATGTAATCAGATAAGGGTTGGTAGAATGAGTATACTTATATTTTTGTTTTTTCTAATGTGTAAAGGAACGGGTTTGAATCCTCTTATTGATTAAGCATGAATAGGACCCTGTCCTTATATGGGTTTCTCCCTTTCAATTTACCTCATTTGTTTATATAATGGCAAATTGATGGAGCCGATTGTGCTTTGTATGACAGCTTTTAATTGCCAGATTATAGATGTCATTGGTATGGCATTCCTCAACTTTGAGAAGGACAAAGCTGCCATATTTTTGAATTATTCTGGCCAGAATCTTTGTCTATTTGACCTTGCATATTCTCTGCTTGAATCCCTTGGAGGTTCTATTTGTTTGTGTCTGTGTGGAAAAATGCTTTTCACTTAATCCTGTTCAATGTTAAAGCCAAAATGAGTTCCATCTTCATCAACAATTCATGGTACTAGTCAATCATATTATGTTACCATTTGAATTTATTATATATATATATATGGTCTCTGATGATTTCAACTTATATGTTATGCATCTCTACCATTTGGAACAAAATGAGGCATTATAATTTTTATGTTTTCAATGTCGGCTGATTATTGACCTTGGTTGTGGGTTGCTGCATTGTGCAAAATTCAGACCCTTCTTGTTGATCATGATAATTGTATGTGTTTCTTGAATGGTTCTCCTTTGTTCATTTCTATATAGTCAGTATGCTTTCTCATCCCGTCCTCTTGGTCCATAATACTATATAATAGATTCTTTTTTTATTATCCATTATTCTTTCCCATATTATGCATTTTTTTTATTGGACTTAATTAATTTTTTTTAATCGTCAGTGGTTTGTCATTATCATGATTTGGAGTAGTATATGGAGCTTTCATCATTATGGCTGGTCTTACATCAGGTGATCATGAGCCTTAGGTAATGGAAGAGCATGGTGAATTTAATTAATCAATAGGTGTGCAATCCATAAGAATCTCTAAGAGGAAAATTGTATAAGTCCTGTGGAAACAGCGCATCTTCCATCAATCAACTAGAAAGTCCAGCTTTTCCTCATTCTGTTCATTCTAACTTCTGTCTTGTTTGCATCAAAAAAAAAAAAAAACTTCTGTCTTGTTGATTTGGCTTTTCAACCATTCTATTATCCCTACGACTTTGGATTGCCTCTAAACTTTAGATACAGTGGAGATGGCACGAAATTGTGATGGAAGCATTGGTGCTGACATGAAGAAAGTTTTGCTAATGCGAAAAATTGTTGAGCAGAAGGACCCATATGCCAAGGTTTTGGTTCTCCCTATCTTTTGCCTTTTGTAATTGTTAAACTTTAGAGTTTGGTTACAGTTTGGTTATGGATGGTTCCATAATTTTGTTTTCCATCTACTCATTTCTGTGTTTTAATTGTGATGGTTTGCTGATTTAAGCTTTTCATGTCTTTTTTGTGAACTTGAACTTGTTTTCGCTTCCTATCCATGTGACTGACTAAATTATCTTGTTTGCTTCTTGGTTTTGGTACAAAGTTTGTCAAAAAATGGATGGACTGATAACTGTATTCAATTTAAGGCATATTTTCTTTGTACAGGTGGCTAGTGTCATTTTATTAATGAAACAAATTAACTTGGAATTTCCTCTCATGTCTGATATAGAGAGTTGTTTTTACTTCAAAGGGAGTTGTTTCTATATATTTCAATTATTTCATGGCATATGAAGTTAGTCTGCATTGTTTCTAAGCTGTGCTATGAAAGGCGAGTCGGTTCTCCTTCAAAAACCTAATAAAGCTTTGTCTCCATAATCCTGCACAGCACATCAAGCACAAGGGTACAGGAAGAAACATCTCTTCTTTGAAAAGAAAAAATGTAACTTTAGTAACATATGAAGTTAGTCTCCAGATGATTTCATTCACCTTGTTCGAAGGCGCGACGCCCCTCTTGAATAATTTAGAACTGTAATCATGAATTCCGATTCATGCCAATCATTACTTATTTAATCGAATGAAGAATTGTGGAAGGGTTGCCCTTAAGCCAAACCACATCAAACTGATCTCAAAGTTTAACTACCAAACTAATGCTTAACAAAGCAACTTATAGTTTTATTTCCGGCACCTTGCCATCTTATTGATGCCTGCAATTAGACATTCTGATCTCTGGCTGTCACTGCAGCGCCAAATAAACCATTATCTTCAATTCTTGTTAGTCTCGCTTGGTTATTTATTGGTCGGATGTGGACCAAATAGAAAGATCGTTGCAAGAATTGAGCTTCTTATACCCTTACTAATCATCATTTATCATCGGATGTTTTAACCAAAATGAATTCTACTTATTTTAGTGATGCCTTTGCTGTCTAGAATGATATGCTAATAAAATTGTATATATTTATTCTCGTTGTAAAATGTATTATTATTTTCGATTTTATGTATCTAATTTTATTTAAATTTGCTTTTTATTCCTTTCTAGATGTGATGCATTGGCTGGTTGCTTAATTTTTGTTATTCCTTTCTTGTGTTAGATTTCATGTAATGTAGTTTTTTTTTTTTCCTTACATGGAAATGGAGAATTCATATCAAATGACTAAACTATCTTTTCTCATCTTAGTTTTCATAAAGTGCTTATGCGGCTATGCCTTTTTCTTATATTTCTGAATTTTACGTTAATGGATAGTGATTGTAATTGTTTGTTTAAGTTATTCATCTCATTGTTCTGGCTTACGAGTTTATTTTTGATGATTGTTTATAGTTTGGCTAGTCTTTCTCTTGGTTTTCCTTTTATAATTTGGTAAATATGTTTGATTAATTCATTTACATGCTGTAGGATGCAGATGACTCAACTCTCATGAGATTCTTGCGTGCTCGAGATCTAGACATCAACAAGGCTGCAAATTTCTTCATTAATCATCTAAAATGGAAGCGAAAAGCCATCCCAAAGGGTTTCATATTAGAAGCAGAGATCAAGAATGAACTTGCACAAAGAAAGTTGTTCTCCCAAGGATTTGATAAGAAGGGTCGTCCTATTGGAGTTGTTCTAGGTTGCCAACACAAACCTGCCAACAGAGATTTGGATGAATTTAAGCGTAAGTTGGCAGTGTCCATGATATCTGCTCATAAGTCATTTATTGTTCATGTCCAAGTAGGGGTGCTGAACTTCTGTAAAAATTTTGATTTTGAGTTCAATCCAAATCTGACCTTGATTTTAGCTAATAAAAGTGTTACCTAACTGAGTGTGTTCAGAATACTCTGGGGATGTATCTCAGCTAGTGATGGCCCATGGTATATATGAACGGGATCGTCTGAGGAAATGACCTAAAGACTAAAAAGAAAGAATGGGATAATGCTACCTGGTGCCTGTTTTATCAGCCAGTTCAGAAGTGGACTAATGGGGAATGGTTTTTAGTTCTATGAAGGGATGCCCTGAGGCCTTAACAGAATAAAATGGGCTCTCTGTAAATATTAAATTCTTTCTGCAGGTTTCTATCCTAAGATTATTGTGAATGTGACTGAACTGGCCCATCTTTATTACATTAATAATATCATATATATAAGTTGGGATTGCACTTTTACATGTAAGTTTCTAAGGCCTTGTTTGGCGCGAGGATCAAAATCAGGATCAAAATCAGGATCAAAATAGTACTAGTTTAAAAAATAACAATAATAATAATAAATAAATTTTTTTAATCATTCTTCACAAACTCTAATATAAAAAAAAATTATTTTACTTCACATACTCAACAATTTTCAATAAAAATATTAACTTTATTTCACATCTTAGACCAAAATATTCAAATTGAGCATTTTGATGTAAGGTGTGAATTCATATAAATATTTCTTCAATTTATAGACTAATCTTGACTCCCCTTGAGCAACGAACCATGGAAGTTGCTCCATATATACTTCTTCTTTTAACTCCTCATGTAGAAAAGCATTCTTGATGTCTAGCTTGTGGAGGTGCCAATGAGATATTGCAGTTAGAGTCAAAATTAAGTGGACCGAGACAACCTTCGCAATTGGAGAGAAAGTGTCCATGCATATAGCCTTTGGCCACCAACCTTGCTTTGAGAAGATCAGTAGTGCCATGAAGGGAGCATTTTACTGTGTACACCTATTGGCATTTTACTGTCGACTTTCCTAAAGGAAGTTGAACCAAATCCCATGAACTGCTGAAATCAATGCTATCTCCTCAACTATGATTGTCTATATACAAAATGTGAAAGAGCTTCTGTAATTATCTTAGGAATAGATACTAAAAAAAGAGAAGATACAAAGGCAAAATAATCTGATGACAAAGCCGCATAAGAAATGCAATGAGATAAAGGATGAGGGGTAGTGCACCATCGCGTACCCTATTTGAAGCAATAGAAAGATTGAGGATGTCAGGGTCAGGTGTGGAATCCAAGACTAGAGAGATCTGGAGGGGCTGAGGAGCCCTCAGGAGCAACTATAATTGTCTCAGGTTGATATTGTCAAGCATATACTTGAAGTGGTTTAGCTGCTGGTACTGATGGCTCTATAGGAGAAGTGATAAATAGACATTTCTTTGAAGAAATTTCATTTCGCCGTACCGGAGAAGAGAATTCTCCAACTTACTGTCTTCTCCTTACCGGTGCAGCTTGTCGTTGCTCAGCCTTGCCATACTGACATCTATTCTCCTGTCTTTGTTGTCGATACAATTTTCATTCTTTCACTTGTCTTAGCACATTATAGATTTCAGAATTCAATGTCTTCTCCTTTCTTTCTTGCTGAGAAGGTGCTTTGATAGCTGCTCGCGCTATAACAGAGGCCTTGAGGACTGCCGTCATGTTGTTTCTTTTGTCCATCTCTAACGGGCTGAACTTATTTGATGTTGGAACAGAAATAGTCATTCCTGATTTTTCTTTTCCAATTGGGCACCTTGCTTGTGCTACCCTTACCGTTCTTTGACCAGCTAATACTTTGCGCCTTGCTCTTCGGTTTATTGAAATTTTAGAGGTTGATGGCTCTCAAATGAGTTGAGGAACCGTAGGTCGTCTTTCTTTCTCCACCTGATCAGCAAGGATCACGATCTGTCTTTGATTGTCAGTGCAGGCCATCCTCCTCACTGGGTGCTTCTCTTCGTACAACAATCTTTTGTAGATACACCTACTTTGAACATACACTCACATGTTCTCCTAATCTAGGATGTCTACTGTCTGTATATTCACCCTTTTTCGTTTATTGAGGAGGCGTGGTATAACTACTTCTTCATCAGTTCTTACTGCCCTCGAGGTTTGGCTAGTCCCTTATCCAGTCATACTCTTTTTGGTCTTTATTGATTTTTGTAATAGGTATTTAGGAGTGATTGTTCCAAATTAAATACGGGCTCCAGTTAAACCAGTTGTAATAATTGCTCTATTAATGTTAAGCACCTTTCCCCAGTTGAATCGTTGCATGATTCTCAACCGGGACCATAGTAACAGGCTTGACAAACATCATCCAACCTTCAATAAATAAATGTTAGTCCTTCTCAATCGCATTGTTGGGTTGCCCAAAAAAAAAATCTTCCCCAAATATGAAAAGAGAAATCCTCCCCAGCGGACTTGCTAGAAATATGTTGGCTCCTGAAGCAGAAAGTCGACAAGCGTACATGATGTTTAAAGAATTCCCTTTCCTCAAGGCAAATTGATTTCTCCCTAGGGGTGATAACTCTATGGTTTCAGAGTTTTTGGGGATCATAGGTCTCCTACTGGCACAAGCTCTGTAGTTAATTACCTATCTTTTATTATAGGATGAAACTTTTGATCAATGGAGTAGATTCTTTCATTATATTAATGACTCAGATCTAAAGAGCCAAGATAGTCATGCTCAGAGCGGTTGCCTTTAAGGCCAAACCTACTGATATAGGCTTTCTTTACTGGATTTATCCAGCTATGAAATTGAGGTTTACCCACTTATGATCTTTTTATCATTTCCTAATTCAACTCATTGAGTTTGTAAGATAGCATTTCTAGAGGCATGGTAGTTTACTATCAAGGAGTAAGCATCACAAGCCTTGATTGAATCCAACTGAGCACCCCTTTTTAATGAGGTTTTCGAAGAGGTGATTTTTTCGAATATAACCTTCGATGCATAGGTTCAATCATACAGCTGTGATGATGAGGTTTGCAGGGATCATCATTTCATGCATACGACCCCAAAGTGTGATCTTTTGAAGGTTGTGTATGAAAAGGTATTCAAAGGAATGAGTTTGAAAATTTGGTTCAAACAGTTCAAAAAAAAAATGGGGGTTTTGATTTCCCTTAAACGGATTTCCATGCGAGAATAGAACAATTTACAGCGCTTATTACTTATGTTACTCCATTGCAGATTCACAGCCGCCTCGAACATCCTGGCCTACAGAGTCTACAAAAGTACTCAGCCTATCTAACCTTAAAAAACTGGAGTGTCAATCTTGTGAATTAGGAAAGCATTGTAGATCTACCTTCCCAAATCGAGTAAATAAGCGTGCTTCAGCCCATAAGTAATAAGGTATTCTTTCCTGTCCCCAAATCTTTAATATAAACAAACTCAGAAGTGAATGTTATAGAACAATTTAAAGATTTTGTTAGCTTATTAATAGATAACAAGCTTAATGGAAACTCAAGAAGGTAAAAGTTAGGTGATAATGACAATAAGGAAGTAGAAGAAACGCTACTAATCCCTTTTACAGTTGAAATGGATCCATCAGCAAGTGTGATATTAATTTGGCATGAGGTTTTTGGGATGTGAGAAAAAGAGAGTTACCAGACATGTGCTCGAAGGCGATGGATGTGTTTGCACTAGTAGTATTAGAAATACAGGCGATGGATGTGTTTTTCTGAGCTAGAGTAGTTACAAGCTGAGTGACAATGCTGGAAAGCTAGTTGCCAAGAATCCCTTTATAAACACAAGGAAGATGCATCTGTTTGTGAGAGTATTGTATGTTAAGAGACTTGTATGAATTGTAGAGTGTAGTTGCCCAATCCACCATTCATTTTCAACAATACAAAAACAAAAATTCAAGCAAATAAATGAGGCAATGTTAGTCTACAAGTTGTGTGAAGTAGCACAATGTACGTGTTGTGAGAGAAGAGCTAAGTCACGTAGGAGACAAAACTAGCATCACGAGTGCGCTGCGCTAACAAGCAGATCTTGATGGAAGGAAAGGCCGAGGAGGATTGCAGTTGTTCAATGGTGATGGGCCGCCAACTCACCGACTGAGAGAGAGAGAGCGACACTGTGTCGTTGCGACAAGAGCAAGAGTAGGGAAATAGAAAGCTGGCTCGCGCATCGTCGACAACTTCTCTATGTGCGCGATGTGGGCAGTCGTGCACCGGGCCACTTGAGGGTTGTGTGTTCGAACGCACTGAAGAAAGCTGAGCGTGGCCAAGGACGCAAGTCCAATGATCCCCAGCGTGGATTCGTGCGCGTCGTGGCCAGATGCAGCAGGATTGGTGAGCAGAGAAATTAGGGCACGGGGAAGAGCCGATCGACCGCATCATGTGTGGCACACCTAAGCTTGATTCATAGAGAGTAGAGAGCATGAGCAGGCGTGCTTCACACCATGGTCAAATTCAATAGGCTGACTGTGGAGTGCAGAGATTGGCAACCTAGACGGAAGAATAGGCTCTGATACCATGTAATGAACTACCAAACCCTACACATTACAATGATATTTATGCAAGATATGTATATTTACATATGAGTCCCTGTGATTCCTTTATGATCACATTGAGGCTTTTAACATACTGGATAATAATAATAATAATAAGTGATTGATAAGATATATTTATATAACTCAAATACTATGATAAGTATATTAAATCTATCAAATTCATAAAAATAGTGTCTTTTACTCTTATTACATTTTCAATACGTCTCGCTTTTCTCAATTTGACCGTTGAAAATATTTCAAGCTATCAAATGAGGCGTCATTACTACAAATGGGTCAAACCCAAAACCTCGGGTTCCAACTTAACCTAATTTTCATCTTGAGAGGATGCAGGTCAACTGTAACCTGAACCAATGTTTGATTTGATCTAAAATGTCATGGATACGGGTTTGAATTGGGGTTGACTCAATTCAAATTCAACCCATTGGCAGGCATAAATATGGTCACATGTACTAGGGTCCTCCACACTACAATGGTACATAATAGAGAAATAATCCTCCTATACAAACAACTCCACTATATAATAGCATAACAAACAAGTCATAAGGACAAATGATAATATTCTTCTTCCACTACTTCTATAATATAACTTATACAACATAGAATATATAGAACTATACACGAGAGTGGAGATGATAATCATGATGGGGTGTGGACCATGAGGGACCACATCAACCCAAAATGACTCGACCCGTACAAGCATGTATGGGCTCAATTACTTATCAATCTTGATTGAAATCTTCTAGAAATAATTATGAAAATATTGGATCGAACTATCAAGTTTGGTTTAATTTTTGTCACTCTTGAATTGGTAAGAATTAGAAATAGAGTAATGATACATAGCCCAAAAAATGGCGTAAAGGTTTTGGGAATTTTAGAAAATACCTTTATCCATTTGATCAGTGCATTGTGCTTTGGATGGTGAACTCATCCAATAAACATAAGCATTCTTCAAAGGTCCTTGGAACTCTATTATGCTATTTTTTTTGACGACATAATATTTTTTTATAGAAATAATTTTATAGTACTAACTTCAAGATTATGACTTAATTTCAAACTCATTGCAGGCTTCACGGTGTATGTCATCGAAAAACTTTGCTCCAGGTACTTTCTTTATGGTAGCCCATAAAAATTATTGATCGATAAAAGGTTGGGCAAAAGTTCTTGTGGACTATTAATGTTCTATGGTGCATAAATGTTAGTTTGAATTTCACATACCTAGAAATCTATTTATAGTGCCTAATTTGTTGATTTACCCAAAATCTCCTCAATTTTAAAGGCAAAAAAGAATTGTTATTCCACTAGAGCTGGTTATCTAACTAAATTAAACTCAAAAGTATAGTTATATTACATAGAAATGGGAGTATATGATGTTGATGGTCATGATCTCACATGTTAACTTGGAGTTCTGCAGAATGCAGGATCAAGAGAGATTTACAGTCATTGCAGATCTGGAAGGATGGGGATATTCAAATTGTGACTTACGTGGGCAACTCGTTTCACTAGAAATTTTACAGGTTCCTTTCTGCAGACTCATTACTACCACATAGTATTATATTAGCAAATGAGATTTAGTTGCCAACATGCATGAAATTCTTTTTTTCTTGCTCTGGCAAGCTATTTTATGGAAATCTGACTTTTACTATGTTAGTGATGCATATCAAGTCTCCAATTGGAATTGAACTATTAAGAATCAGCCCGAACTGAAAACAATCAAATCACATCAATTTTTTCCACTTCTGGTCCAAGGAATCAGACCATATCCATTGCCAGGATTTGGGAATTGGAACTGAATCAGAGCCAGTTTGATTGGACCTGGAGGTTCACTTTAAAAAGTAAAGAAATAAATAAAATTAGTAAGTGGTCGTGCCACTTGTATATAAAATTCTTATAAACCTATGGGGCACACATACTCAGCATGCTCATCAAACTAGACTGGCTCGGTTCCAGTCCAATTGGATAAGAATCTGTTCGGTCTGGTCAACAACCGGTTTTGAACAGGTTGTGGAAGATCCGATCTGATTCAATTTCCCGGGTGAACCGTTTTGTCTTAAAAAAATAAAAGTAAAAAGGGGACCTGCCATTGCTAGCATGTGAATGGGGCCCAAGTGCAAGCACTGCCAGCATAACCACCCTATCCCTTAAAATTATTTTTTTATTTGATAGAGCCAAACTGGTTCCGGTTCAATAGAATTGGTCTAATTTCGAACCAATTCACCGGTTCCGGAGACATAGAACTACAATGAACTGGTTCTAATGACCAGAACCAGTTGGAAACTTGGAACCGGTTCGATTGAACCAGTTCCTACCGGACTGGTTCCTTAACCTGCTATTTTTTGCAGCCCGTACTTCATGAATTTAACAAGGGGTCCAGCCCGGATTGTCATTCAGCAGAATTAGCTACCGAGGGGATAGAACAACTTATCTATCCAAACAAGACCATCGGCCCATTCTTCCAGTTGTTTGACATCATAGGTGGATGTCATGTCAAAAGGAACAAAATACAGTTTCACTTGTATTTAACTATAAAATCTAATTGCAATCCAACCAAACTTGAAGACAACACAATCTGCAAAGCATATTAGAATCAATGTTCTTGCAAATCAGGGACACAAGTAGTAGGATTAGTATGTTTAGGAATTATCTACTTAGGTATATTATCTTTGTTGAAAAATATGTCCATCCACTTTTGCTAATGATTCTAGAAACAATAAAATCCGAATAACAGATCTGTGAATTGATCATTTAAGAACAACAAAGATTGTAGAAGATGAGTTTGTTTCATAGCTGTGAATAACCATTTACAATATGTGAATTATAGCATAATGTAACATTATTTAGTACTTACAGCATGTACGTCAACATATCTCTAGTCTCACTTTGAGAAAAGCATGTTTCAGTACATTTCAAGGACATAAACTTGCTTTGGCTGAACATTTGGAAAATATTTCATGTAGAGTTTGCTTTAACATATGATATCTAGACTAGTATAAATGAAGCCAGCTATCTTGTTGTTACCACTTTTCAATCACTAGATAGATGTCAAATCAAGGTTGTAAAAAATTTAATTTTCATTAGATTTTTGGACGATGCACATACTTGTTTAGCATTATCTAAATATATTCGATTACATTTACTGAACATTCTTGGGAAATTCTACTTATAACAAAATCGATACTCAATTCATATTACAAATATGAGTAGAAACATAAATGTGTACAGAGTTGTGTACCCTACACAAATTTCCTCTATCAATTGTCACGAAATGAAAGTCCTGCTATCATTTGATCGAATCGGAATTTCCTTAAGAAGGATTAATTACTGCTTGTTATAATTTGTATGCACCTAGAACTAACATTTAACTCCATGATATTGGAAATTTTGTAAAATCTCTTTAGAATTATTAAATAGTTTTAAAAATCCTAATTTAAATTTAGAGTAGATCCCAATTTAAATTCTTTTGTCAACAGGATACAGGTAAAATTAATAAAATTTGTGGAAACAATTCCTCCACTCTATTGTGTAGCTTCTTTGGTAAACCCTTGCGCAAGAGATAATGCTTTAGAAGCATTTTCCTTCTAATTTGTTAGGGAGAAATACTGATGCCCAAAAGTCAGTTCTAAGTGAGCAGGCCAACATTACAACCATATTAGTCATCAATGCCGGCTAAACACTAACATTGAAAAAATCTGCACTAGTTTTATGCCAATTAAATCCTCGACATAAGATTTGCCACTGCTGAATCTATTTGCATCACTTATAAAGCAGATGTATTGTATCATGCATTTATTGACACTAAAATGACGCAAATGAATTCTTCAAGCCGGCTCTTATAAGTCATCATATAAACCTTTCAGTGCCAGCTACCTGCCAACACTGAATGCATTACCTGCATCGGATTTAGGTCAAAACAAATAACATTTTCAGTGTCAGTCTGATAACATTGTATGCATTGGCCGCATGGCTGACACTTATTGCATTATAAGTTTATTAGGGCCAGCTTAAGCCTGCACTAGTAATATTATCTTTGTCAGGCAATGTCAACACTGAAGCCATTTGCTGATGATGATCTAGAGCATGCTCCCGATTGGCATCAGCTCGTCCTCGCAAACCTGACTTTAAATTGTTACAAACTTGACACAAATCAAGAGTTAAATGTAAAGTTATGCAAAACCAGTGCAAATCATATCTGGTGTTAAAACATGAGTCTCACATGATTTTCTCTAATTTTAGGTTCAAGAGCTAAGAATTCACCTAAATTTTAGTGTTCTGGTCACACCCTGGCCATAATGGAACTTTGCTCTCTTCGATGTGTTTGTACGTCATGCATGCTTCATCTGATTGATCCTCAGTTCTTGTCTTAGATTCGGCAATACTTTTGTGATTTGTGATTGTCATTAGCACGCACTTGGAAAACTGCACCTTTATCTGTTTTTTTAGTCAAAGTATAGTAATTAAGGCATGAACTCTCTACTCAACGGCCTTGTTTGGTTTGAGAGTTAAATTTTGGACAAGAGAAAAAGATATTTTATCTTATATATTTAATGAAAAAGAAATTTAGTTTAATATTGGGAAGTGTATAAAATGTGAAATAAAGTTAATGTTAATGTTCATATTTGTGTTGGATGTGAAATAAATTTAATTTTTATACTTGAAATTTGTGTTGGGCTGAAAAAAAAAGCCCGAACCAAATCAGCCCAACAAGTATAGTAATTTCATCTGTATGTAACTTAAAACTCTAGTACTAATGCATGAATGTCTGATCATGTTCACGCTATTCAAAAATCTAAAACTATTCAACTCCTTCACCAAACTCATCTTTCCTACGATGATAAATACCCCTTTGTTTGTACATCCACTAACATGAATTGATCATATTCTTGTAATGTGACGTCCATGGATAAAGAGGGCAAAAACATGGTTTCTCTTATGGGTAGGAGAATATTCCTCTTGTAAAGACTTTTAAGGCTTATGAGAGGGGTATATGAATGAATTATCCCATATTGAAAAGTGGAGGGAAGTTCCTATTCTATATATTTTTAAGTAATAATTTTAAGATGTCAAGGCTTTTGATTTGGGTCAAAATTATGTGGCTGTAGCTAAAAAGGGCAATACCTCGACAATTAGGTCTATGGTCGTAACATTATAATGCTATTAGAGTTGTTCTCTATAGTACAGTGTAGTTTAAGAATGAACTGGGCAGCTGCTAGTGGGCATTTGACATTCATGGCTGAAGAGGTAGGGAGATGATTTCCTCCAAAAAAAATGAGTGTATCCCTCTTGGCGAGACTTCTAGGCTAGGGATGGGGGCATAGAAATAAATTGTCTTGTATTAAAAAAAGAAGCAAGTTCTTAGTCTATATATATAAAATAATGATTTTAAGATGTCGAGGCACTTTTTGAGTGATAAAACCCTGTAGTTGCTACCAAATGGGACAATAGCTCAACTTCTGGGGCCATGATCATGACGTAACTCCATGGCGAAAAGGGGGGAGAAGTTTAGGATTGTATTTCTCCTAATCGGGCTTTAGGGTCTGCGTGAGGGGCTTAAAGATGAATTGTCCCGCATCGAAAAATAAACAAAAGATTCTATCATGTATATTTAAGATCATGGCAATAATATGTCAAGGCACTTTTCGAGGATGAAACCAAAATGGATGGTACCTCAACATTTGGGGCTTGAGTCATGATATTGTGGAGTCAAAACCAACTTTCCATCGTACGATATAGGGGTCTACAAAACTAGACCGAAACCACAAAACTAATCCTAAACTGCAATTACTGAAAACAAAAAAACCAAAACCGCTTAATCCGAAAAATGTTGTTCGGTTTCAAACCAAAACCACAAAACGCAGATTCAAAATTCTGATATGCAAATTAAATCGAAACTGAACTGTTATGGATTCTATGGAATTTTGTATTTTGCCCTTATATTATGAGTTGAATTTATTTGATTATTTTATAATATGTTATGAAAAGACATGGCTATGTTTTTATGAAATTTATAACTGATATTTTATTTTTCTTCATTAGTTGTTTTGATCATTTTATGTTATTAATGAAAATGGGATAAATATCACTAATAACATTAAAAATAAACTACGTAGTATAAGCCAAACCAAATTGCAGATTTCAGTTCCGTTTGATTTGGTTTGTATATAGTCGTGTTTTGGTTTGGGAAGATACGCAAATTAAAACTGATGGTTTTGATGCCAATAAAATTGCAAACTACCCAAATCGAAACGTTGTACACCACTACTATGATGTGATTTGAGAACGAACTAGGTTGAAGTTGCTCGACCTGTGATACCCTTGGCCAAAAAAGGCAGGGAGCTAGTTTCTTCTTAACGAGGGAGCATATACCTCCTGACGAGGCTTCTAGATTTGGGAATAGAGACAAATTGTATAACTGCAGTGGAATTCTTGGTTTATATATGTAAGACCATGATTTTAAGATACCAAATCTTTTTTTAGAAGATAAATTGGTGCGAATTATCAAAGTGGATAATATATTGACATCTGGGTCGTTGGTCATGACATAATGCTATCAGAATCAATCTTCCATAATATAATATAGTTCAAGAACGAATCATTCGGAAGCTGGTGGTTCTATAATACTCATTTCCAAAATTGGCTTTACAGGGTGTGATAATATTCCTCTAGACGATGCTTCTAGACTTTAATGAGGAACATTGGGATGAATTTTCCCACATCGAAAAGTTTAAAGGAATTCCTGATCTATATATGTAAGATCATGGTCTTAAAATATTGAGGTGCTTTTTTGGGGACAAAATAGTGCGGTTGTGGCCAAATCAGACAATGTCTCGATGTTTGGGGCCTAGGCCACAACACATCCCTTCAACTCCTATGATCATCACTGAATCTAGAGAACTTGTCGTCCTCATTGGCATTGTAAAATTACTATCCAAAGGATCCCTGATTCTGCTTGACAAGATCCCTACTTCTTGCATCAAATAGCATAATGCTTGAATCTTTATCGACAAGATTGTGGGGTTCCTTCCACTTGCCAAGGGCACTCTACACTTTCTACTAAAACCATTCTTTTCTATATTTTAGACTAAAGTTGGTAAGGTTTTGTTAAAAAAGATCAATGTTAATGTCAAGTAGATTGCCGAAGAACGGTGCTGCTCCCTTAAATGGTGATGCTGGCATGGCATTGATATTTATGACCTCAAGGACTTGCATTGTTTATGGGGTTTTCCAAAAGTTTTTTGGGTTGGCTTCGGCTTCTGAGATGCAAGGGGAGAGAGACAGAGAAAGGGAGAATGGGTGTGTAGGGGGAAGAGAGAGCGAGAGAGAGAGAGAATATCATCATTTCACTGTATTTCCTCAACTTCTCCACAGAAGGATCTTACATGACAAAATTAGCATACTTGATAGAATAAGCAACAAGTTTTTTAAGCTCATGTATTTGCATGAAATTATGGTCTAACATCAGATATTTAAATGATATTTACTCATAGTTTAGTATTTAAAATGATTGCTGATGTTTTATGATTATCATGCTAGCAGAACAACTACCCTGAAAGACTTGGCAAGTTACTTGTCGTACATGTTCCGTACCTGTTCATGACGGTTTGGAAGATTGTATACCCATTCATCGATAAGCACACCAGAGAAAAGGTGAACCCTGATCTTTTTTAAGTGTTATTTTCTTTTTTAAGCACCAAATGAAATCCTCAGGCGAAGCAACCACTCTGTTTACAGATTGATTTTGTAGAGGATAAGAATATGAAATCCAAATTGCTGGAAGACATTGATGAGAGCCAGCTCCCAGAGAAGTATGGTGGCAGGCTGAAACTAGTACCTATTGAGGAATGCTAGCAGTCTACTAATCAGTACATCTTATTTTTTGAAGAAATCAGAGGTTTTCATGCATGTGAGCCCACTATAAACATGGTGTTTCTCTCTTTTTTCGTTTTTAAGTACTAAAATCTACTCAACGTCATAAACATGATGTTCTCTACCTGAAAAACTTTTTTATGGACTTTCAGGAAATACTTATTTGTGAGCATGTTTCATGGAAGGCTGATGCTATAATCAGTTTTATTTGTGAGCATGTTTCATGTATTCAATTTTTTGTTCACATAATTTTATTTTGTTTCTTTCTAAAATAATACTGTGCTTTATAAATAAATTTTTGTCATCGTTTAACTGTATTTTTATTTTGTCAGTTTCTCACCTACATATTATATTTTCTTTATCTCTTTTATATTTTCTATTTCTCTTTTGTATTCCTAATTTTATTTTATTTTTTTCTGAAATAATATTGTGCTTTATAAATTAGTTTTCATCTTCGTTTAATTGTATTTTTATTTTGTCAGTTTCTCATCTATATATTATATTTTTTTTCTCTCTTTTATATTATTAATTATTTTTTTTGTAGTTGTTTAGTGTACTGGCTTACTCTAGATAAATATTTTCTCATAATTTAATATGCCTAAAAATATTTGTATTTGTTCTAAAGTTTTGAATTAATCAGTAAATTTTTAAATTTTAATAATTATATGTTTTTGTAATACTATTTCTTTTTAATCAATAATTTTTTCAATGTATTTGATTTTTTGTTTACATAATTTTATTTTATTTCTTTCTAAAATAATAATGTGCTTTATAAATAAGTTATCGTCTTCGCTTAATTGTATTTTTATTTTATTAGTTTCTCATCTAGATATTATATTTTCTTTATCTTTTCTGTATTATTAATTATTTTTTCTTATAGTTGTTTAGTGTATTAGCTTACTCTAGATAAAAAAATTTTCTCATAGTTTAATATGCTGAAAAATATTTATAATTATTCTAAACTTTTAAATTTATCAGGGAATTTTTTAATTTTAATAATTATATGTTCTTGTAGTGCTATTTCTCCTTAATTAATAATTTTTTCAATATATTCAATTTTTTGTTTACATAATTTTATTTTATTTCTTTCTAAAATAATATTGTGCCTTATAAATAAGTTTTTGTATTCATTTAATTATATTTTTATTTTGTCAGTTTTTCATCTAGATATTATATTTTCTTTATCTCTTTTTTTTTTTTTTTTTTTTTGTAGTTTTTAGTGTATTAACTTACTCTAGCTAAATATTTTCTCTCATAGTTAATATGCCTTGAAACATTTGTAATTGTTTTAAAGTTTTGAATGTATTAGGGAATTTTTTGATTTTAATAATTATATGTTCTTGTAATGCTATTTCTCTTTAATCAATAATTTTTTCAATATATTCAATTTCTTGTTTACATTATTTTATTTTATTTTATTCAAAAATAATATTGTGCTTTATAAATAAGTTTTCGTCTTCATTTAATTATATTTTTATTTTGTCAGTTTCTTATATAGGTATTTTATTTTTTTCTCTTTTATATTATTTATTTTTTTGCAACTGGGAAGGAGAGAGAGAGGACAGGCGGATGAGAGGTGCTACGAAGAGGGAGGAGCGGAGAGAGAGAGAAATGGGTGTTCTTCGGATGCCCTTCCACAGGCTGGGGGTCATCCTTTTATAGGAAAAAAAGCATCTATGAACAGTACATGAACAGTAGAGGAACAGGCTGTAGTACCATTATTGCTACAGTAATACAGTAATTGAGTGTCATTATTGCTATAGTAATACAATATTTGTACAGTGCTTCAGTGCTCTATTATTGCTGCTACAGTTCTGCTACAGTGCTATAGTGCTCCATTATTGCTCTTTTATTGCTGCTGCAGTTGCTGGATGCGTTGTCGATGCGTAGTATTATGAGACCACCACCACCTCTGTTGATTTTGCATAAATTGCCTTTGTAAAGGGAAGATGCTTCATATTTTTGCAAAGAAGTCCTTCGTTAGTTGGACGGTATAGAGAGAGTGTCTGGAGTATAAGAATATCCTGGATGAATATCTGGGAGTAATTTCTCTGTTTAAGGACCCCACTGAAAATTCAAATTATTATTATCTCATGCATCAATTTCAGTTAGTTTGTCATCATATACTAGGATGCGTCCATTACTCAGAAAGTGATAATTATGTCGTTCTTCATAAACCGTTAATAATTCTGATAAATTTTTTGTTTGTTCATGATCCCAGAAATAACCAAAGAACTCTTTCATAAGTGGTCGTCCACGAGTTCGTTGTCTAGTGAGACGCCATATTTGGTATGCTGGATGGATTAGATATTGATCTAGTTCAACAAATGTAGAAATAATTTTGAATTCCAAAATCCGTTCATATTGTTCGGTAGAAGAAATGATAGTCTTGATGATTTGAGGAAATCTACTCTATCATTATAATTATGTGTGTCAATGATAATTTTGCAGACTATGTCCAATTCTATTGGGTGTTCCATATGTGGTGTAAAGGCTACGAATATTCTCATAGATTTAAATATTTTAAACGCAAATCCGGTTAGAATATGAATCTTCATGAAGTAAACCAACATTTAAATAAAATTTGTATCAAAATAGAATTCCCAAGATATAAATTTTTTTATATTTATGTCTTAGTAGATACTGGTGCAACTAGAAGCATAATCAATGAACAACTTTAGGTAGATGAATTCTCTGAATAATTAGAAGAAAAAGTCTCTTTTACAAGAATAAATAGCACTATGGATACATTAAAATATGTTAAAAATATAACATTAAAAGTTCAACCCGAAGATAATTACATTGAATTATTTTTTCCCATTATTTATATCTGCAAAGACTTTTCGTGTGACATGATTATAGGAATGGACCCTATAACTATTCACAAAACCTATCATACATTTACGATAGAACAAAAAATAATTAAAATACCTAGAATTTTTAACCATTTAAAACTCATTAAGATAAACTATAAACCGAAAGCTTTATCCTTAATTGAAAATTATAAAATTAAATATTTAGACTCTTTGAAAGAATTATTCTCTGATAATTCATTTTTACATTTTAATAGAAGTCTAAGATTCTGTGAATTAGAAACCCTAGATGATAACAAAACAATAAAAGTAAAATCATTGGTATATTCTTCATAAGATACTGAAGATTTTAAGAAACAACTTGCAGAATTAAAACAATTTGGCCTAATAGAAAATTCACATAGTTCTCATTCTTCACCCGCTTTTATGGTAAGAAATTATGCTGAAGAAAAAAGAGAAAAAACTAGAATGGTCATAAATTATAAAAAACTAAATGACAATCTCAAATTTGATGG
Source organism: Apostasia ramifera (assembly GCA_019297695.1). NCBI lineage: Eukaryota > Viridiplantae > Streptophyta > Magnoliopsida > Asparagales > Orchidaceae > Apostasia > Apostasia ramifera. Next base: position 23,508 of record JAEMOT010000803.1, read on the forward strand.
ATTTTTTATTCAAAGCACAGAAAATATTATAAAAAATATTAGTGGAGCAAAATAGTTTAGTAAATTTGATACTAAATCAGAATTTTGACAAATAAAAATTAAAGATAAAAAATCTGAAGAATTAACAGTCTTTTCAACACCATTTGAACATCTTCAATGGTAAGTATTGCCCTTTAGACTAAAAAATGCACCACAAATTTTTCAAAAATGGATGAATTTAATATTCTCTTCATATAATAAATTTATTCTAGTATATATAGATGAGATACTTATTTTTTTTCCACATATTAAGATCACATTCAGCATTTAGAAATAGCTAAAAATTTATTTATAAAATATGGTATTATTCTTGAAAAAAATAAAATAGACTTATGTAAACAAAAAATTAAATATTTGGGTAAAATTATAAACCAAGGAGAAATATCACTACAAGAACATATTATAATCAAAATTAAAAAAATTTTAGATACTTTTGAAACCTTAAAACAACTACAAAGTTTTCTTGGAATACTAAACTATGGTAGAAAATACTTATTTAGATTAAGTGAACATTCTAAAAATTCACAAGAAAACTTTACTTAAATTAATAGACAATATAAAAGAAACAAGGAGAAAGCAATCTCTAGATGGGAAATCGATAAAATTAAAATACAATTAAATGAACCCAAAAAAAGAGAAATCAAATATTTAAAAATATTAATTAACAAAATTCTTAAAACAGTCATTCTAAAATCAAAAGATAAATTAATACTCTATACAGATGCCAGTAATCTTTATTGGGCTGGAGTATTAGTCACATCAATAAAAGATGTCATGAGATATACTTCAGGAAAATTAACAAACCCGGAAATAAATTATTCTACTTATGAAAAAGAATTTATAGCAATTTTAAAATCTGTCAAGTACTTTAAATTTTGGTTATTACCTATTAAGTTTCATATAATCATAGATAATAAAGACTTATATCATTATATTAAAAATAAAGCATTAACAGAAGATATTGTATATTTAAAATTTGATATTTTGGCTTTACGAGTCAAATGTGCCATGAATTTATTTATGGACTTTTGGCATGATCAAAAGTTACGAAAATTCTTCTATAAAGACCGTTCTAAAGCTCGTCATAAACATTGTTCTTTCAATGTTCTACTTATATATAAATTTGGCATTCTTCCTCCGCCCAACAAGCGTGGTGGACATAAAGGACATAAACATAAATATCATACTAAACATCGTCGTCATAAGTTTAAATTTACCAAATCTTTGCTTAACAATAAAAATAAACGTCGTTTTAATATACGATACAAACCTAAGTATAATCATAATCATAAAAAATATTTTAAGCGCAAACTCGGTTATAATAAAAAAGTATGTAAATGTTTTAAATGTGGCGAAGGACATTATGCTAGTAATTGTAAAAAAGATATTAAAATAATAGAAGAACAATAGTTTCAGTTAATAGATGAATATTATAACATAATACAAGGACACAATCTTTCAAATTTATCTGATATTGATTATGAACTCTCTTCATTTGAAGACATAGATAATTTAGCATTAAATTCAGACAGTGAATCTTATTCTAACTCTTTAACTTCATCAGAAGAAGAACAAGATGAAGAGAAAATAAATTATATTTTCATGTTAAAAGAAAAAGAAAATGAAGAAGTTACCATTGAACAAATAATCAATACTACAAATCATGATCATAATGAACAATTCATATTTAATAACAATCTATATTAAAAAATTATCAAACTTAAAAATAATACTAAAAAAGAAAATATTTATAAAGAAAAATTTAGTTTACAACTCTCAAAATGTGTAATGCATTTTATTGAATTTTTTGAAGACTAGTTAGAGGACTAAAATATATATATGCATATATGACTACACAATAATTACTAGAACTAATAACTTCTAAATTTGAAGGTTCAGCTTCTATAGTTTAAAATTCTTAGAAAACTACCCACAATTTCAAAAAATAAAAGATGAAAAGGTTAAGGATGATGCAATAATTCTCTTAGGAAAATTTTTATTAGAATTCTTTGCCAGAGAATCTCTTGATAATACAGAAGACATAGAACGCATAGAAACAATTCTCTCCAGAATGCAGATCGGTAATATCTATTTTCTAGAAGAATTTTCACAAACATATATAGAATATGTTTAGAAGTTACTCTTTTCACAATATGATCATTGGCCTCAGATATACTTTAATAAATTACCTACACCGTGGGATGAAAAATATAAAAAAGAATATATGGAGAAACAATGAACAAGATACATTGATTCGAATAAGAAAAAATTATAAGTTATTTGATTTAATAATATTTCCAATCACACTTAAAAATCAACAAGATCTTTGGGATTTTCTTTAGGATGATAATTTTTATCACTGAATTGATTAAAATATTGATCTTCAGGTATTGAAGGTCTTTTTCTTGCACTAGGTTCACCGACTTTCATATATATGTCAGCTGAGTTTTCAATTAGTTGATTATTAATAGTTTCTGTATCACTATTAGTGTTACTATTAGTTTCAGAATAAAGTTTATATTCTGGTTTATAATTATATAATTGAAAAATATGTTCTTTTGACTGATATAATTCTTGAATAGCAATTAGCTTTTCTGTTGTAGGATCTGACATATATTCCTTTATTTTTTCTTCTAAGATTTATTTGTTTATAAGGAAAAGATTATAGATTTCTTCGAAGTCAGTGAAATCTTCTAGTATATTTATCTCATGTAAAATATTTATATATTCAATTTTATCCTGAATTTTTTTCATATATTTTTTATTTAAAGGAACATTCATCCAATGATAATATCTTTCTGTGTTATCATCTAGATTTTCTAGATTTGCTTGATATTTGTTATTACTAGATATATTTTTTTTTGTTTTGATTATATAAGAATTCATAAACTTTATTTATCATTTTAATAATTAATTTAAAATTAGTTACTAAATTGGTTCCACTTTTTTCACTAAGATATTTATTTTTAATATCAAAGATTTCTTCTTTAGGATTTTTTAAAATAAGTTTTTCTATTTTTTCTAATTTATAATCTAGCATGATATTTTGAGGTCATAGAAATAGATTTTGAAATCGTTTTAGATCTGTGTTAAACTTTTAAGTCTAAGGGTTATAAGCATCCATAATGTCGAGAATTCTTGTTTGAAGATCTTCTGGTAGTAGTGTCTTTACTTTCTTCAAATATTTCTTTCGTTTTCCTCTTTTCATATATGGAGAGTTGATGTTTTTATAGCTATATATCACTTCTAATACCGGATATAGTTCTTCATATTGTTAAGGATGAAAAATATTTTGAAAATTCTTTATGCTGGACCTTCTGTATCATATTATTTAGAGAGAGCTTCATATTGTAAATATGAAAAATAATTTCTCGAATATTATATAGGAGAAAAGTATTATGGTGTAAGCCTCCGATTAATCTCAGAGACTATTGATAATATTATATGTCTTGGGAGACATTGGAATAGCTGACTTATAATTGCAAGTAGTTGCTACCAGTGTTGATATAGTTTGCTGATTATATTTATCTAAGAAGGCAATATTTATTTTTCCTTCTCGGAATATGATATCTCGCTTGTATATTCTCGGGGAGGATGTATTATATCTTTTGAGATGCAATATATGAAGCTAAGTTTTTATCTTTCCATGGATTTGCTATAGTCCTGCAAATAAGAATTATAGATTTTCTTTTGAAAAGAAAATCAACAAGAATGTTAGTAAAATTTCGGTTTAAATGATTAAAAATTTCGGTTTAAAGTTTATTTTTGTCATCGTTTAATTGTATTTTTATTCTGTCAGTTTCTCATTTAGATATTATATTTTTTTTATCTCTTTTATATTTTTTATTTTTACTTATAGATGTTTAGTGTATTGTCTTAATTTAGGTAAATATTTTCTCTCATAATTTAATGTCTAGAAATATTTGTAATTATTTTAAAATTTTGAATGTATTAGGGAATATTTTAATTTTAATAATTATATGTTCTTATAATATTATTTCTCCTTAATTAATAATTTTTTCAATGTATTTAATTTTTTGTTTACATTATTTTATTTTATTTCTTTCTAAAATAATACTGTGCTTTATAAATAAGTTTTCGTCTTGGTTTAATTGTATTTTTATTTTGTCAGTTTCTCATCTAGATATTATATTTTCTTTATCTCTTTTGTATTTTTTATTTTTACTTGTAGATGTTTAGTGTATTGTCTTAATTTAGGTAAATATTTTCTCTCATAATTTAATATGTCTAGAAATATTTGTAGTTATTTTAAAATTTTGAATGTATTAGGGAATATTTTAATTTTAATAATTATATGTTCTTCTAATATTATTTCTCCATAATCAATAATTTTTTCAATGTATTCAATTTATTGTTCACATAATTTTATTTTATTTCTTTCTAAAATGATACTGTGCTTTATAAAAAAGTTTTCGTCTTCGTTTAATTGTATTTTTATTTTGTCAGTTTCTCATCTAGATATTTTATTTTCTTTATCAATTTTATATTTTTTTTTTATAGATGTTTAAAGTATTAGCTTACTCTAGGTAAATATTTTCTCGTAGTTTAATATTCCTAGAAACATTTGTAATTGTTTTAAAGTTTTGAATGTATCAGGATATTTTTTAATTCTAATAATTATATATTCTTATAATACTATTTTTTCTTAATCAATGATTTTTTCAATGTACTTAATTTCTTTGTTTACATTATTTTATTTTATTTCTTGCTAAAATAATGCTGTACTTTAAGCATAATTTGAATTTATTGGATAAATTATTGCAATAAAATGAGTCTAAATAGGATGATAGTACAAAATTTGCAATCATAACTAAATCTTCATCTTTCATTTTTGTGCTGTACAAAAAAGATTGAAGCCGAACAAATAGCTAAAAAATGATTTAATATGCTTACTCTAGGTATTGGCTTACTCTAGATAAATATTTTCTTTCATAATTTAATATGCTTAGAAATATTTTTAATTATTTTAAAGTTTTGAATGTATCAGAGAATTTTTAAATTTTAATAATTATACGTTCTTGTAATGCAATTTCTTCTTAATCAATAATTTTTTTCAATGTATTCAATTTCTTGTTTACGTAATTTTATTTTATTTCTTTCAAAAACAATATTGTGCTTTATAAATAAGTTTTTGTCTTCGTTTAATTGTATTTTTATTTTATCAATTTCTCATATAGATATTAAATTTTTTTATCTCTGTTATATAATTTACTTTTTTTTGTAGATGTTTTGTGCGTTGGTTTACTTTAGGTAAATATTTTTTTTCAAAGTTTAATATGCCTAGAAACATTTGTACTTATTTTAAAGTTTTGAATTTATCAGAAAATTTTTTAATTTTAATAATTATGTATTCTTCTAATTCTATTTCTCCTTAATCAATAATTTTTTCAATGTATTCAGTTTTTTGTTCACATAATTTTATTTTATTTTTTTTTTAAATAATACTGTGCTTTATAAATAAGTTTTCATATTCGTGTAATTGTATTTTTATTTTGTCAGTTTTTCATCTAGATATTATATTTTTTATTTCTTTTATATTATTAATTATTTTTTCTTGTAGTTGTTTATTATATTAATTTACTCTAGATAAATATTCTGTCATAGTTTAATATGCCTAGAAATATTTATAATTGTTCTAAAGTTTTGAATTTATCAGGGAATTTTTAAATTTTAATATTTATATGTTCTGTTAATACTATTTCTTCTTAATCAATAATTTTTTCAATGTATTCAAGTTATTTTATTTTTTTTAAAATAATATTATGCTTTATAAATAAATTTTTTTTGTCTTTGTTTAATTGTATTTTTATTTTTTCAGTTTCTTATCTAGATATTTTATTTTTTTTATCTCTTTTATATTATTAATTATTTTTTCCTGTAGTTATTTAGTGTATTAGCTTACTCTAGATAAATATTTTCTCTCATAGTTTAATATGCCTAGAAACATTTATAATTGCTCTGAAGTTTTGAATTTATTCGAGAATTTTTAAATTTTAATAATTATATATTCTTGTAATGCTATTTCTTCTTAATCAATAATTTTTTCAATGTATTCGATTTCTTGTTTACATAATTTTATTTTATTTCTTTCTAAAATAATACTGTGCTTTATAAACAAGTTTTCGTCTTCATTTAATTGTATTTTAATTTTGTCAGTTTTTCATCTAGATATTATATGTTCTTTATCTCTTTCATATTTTTTTTTTGGTGTAAATATTTAGTGTATTGGCATACTTTAGGTAAATATTTTTTCTCATAGTTTAATATGCTTAGAAATATTTGTAATTGTTTTAAATTTTTTGAATGTATCAGGAAATTTTTTAATTTTAATAGGTATATGTTCTTGAAATGCTATTTCTCCTTAATCAATAATTTTTTCAATGTATTCAATTTCTTGTTTACATAATTTTATTTTGTTTCTTTCTAAAACAATATTGTGCTTTATAAATAAGTTTTCATTTTCGTTTAATTGTATTTTTATTTTGTCATTTTCTCATTTATATATTATATTTTCTTTATCTCTTTTATATTATTTATTTTTTCTTATAGATGTTTAGTGTATTGGCTTACTCTAGGTAAATATTTTCTCTCGTAGTTTAATATGCCTACAAACATTTATAATTGTTTTAAAGTTTTGAATGTATCAAGAAATTTTTAAATTTTAATAATTATATGTTCTTGTAATGCTATTTCTCTTTAATCAATATTTTTTTCAATGTATTCAATTTTTCGTTTATATAATTTAATTTTGTTTTTTTC
>JAEMOT010000803.1:30651-50711 GCA_019297695.1 Apostasia ramifera
CTTTTTTATCTCTTTTATATTTTATTTTATTTTTGTGGACGTTTAGTGTGTTGGTTTACTTTAGGTAAATATTTTTTCTCATAGTTTAATATTCCTAAAAATATTTGTAATTGTTTAAAAGTTTTAAATTTATGAGAGAATTTTTTAATTTTAATAATTATGTGTTCTTGTAATTCTATTTCTTCTTAATCAATAATTTTTTCAATGTATTCAATTTCTTGTTCACATAATTTTGTTTTATTTCTTTCTGAAGTAATGATGTGCTTTATAAATAAGTTTTCGTCTTTGTTTAATTGTATTTTTATTTTGTCAGTTTTTTATCTAGATATTATATTTTTTTATCTCTTTTATATTATTTTTTTTCTTGTAAATGTTTAGTGTATTAGCTTACTCTAGGTAAATATTTTCTCTCATAGTTTAATATGCTTGGAAATATTTGTAATTGTTTTAAATATCTCAAAATTAAATATCTCAAAATATTAATTAATAAAATATCCAAAATTATAATTCTCGAATCAAAAGACAAAATAATACTCTATATTAATACTAGTAATTTTTATTGAACAAGGGCATTAGTAACAAATACAAAGGTAATTGTTGGATATATACTTCAGAAAAATTCATAAAACCTGAAATAAATTATTTAACGTATGAAAAGGAATTCATCGCTATTTTAAAGTCTATTAAATATTTTAAATTTTGATTGTTATCTACTAAGTTTTATATAATAACAAATAATAAAGAATTATTTTGTTATATAAAAAATAAAAAATATGATAATAATAATCGAGAAATAAAATGGTTACTATAACTAGATAAATACTCTTATGAAAAATTTTTAATCCTAGATTCACTAATATTTTAACCGATTTTCTTTCTGAAGAAAATATGTGGAATATTTTTTTTATAATTACAAGAAGAATGGCTAATCCGTGAAAAGGGAATATGTCATTTCATAATATTCCTTCTCCAAAGACATATAAACTAGATATAATTTTCATAGAGGGAAAAATAAATATTGACTTTCTCGATGAATATAATTAAAATATAATCTCGACTCTCGTGGCAAATGCAAGTAATTATAAGTAAGATACTCATGTCTTTGAAGACATACAATATGATAAATGGTCTGGGGAAGATAATCGAAAAGTTACAGCATAACTCCTTCTTAATATACTTTATTCGAGAAATAGACTCATATATTTATAATATGAAAATATCTCTTCATAAAATTGCAAAGAAATTTTAACAAGGAGAGGAATTCTCAAAATATATTTTTCAACTGTACGAAAAATTTCACTCAAAATAATATGATGATCTATATCTTATATTAGAAATTATATAAAAATTCAAAAATATTAACTCCCCTCGTATGGAGAAAGCTAGAATAAAAAAATGCTTAAAAAAGTTAATGACACTTTTACCCAAGAATTTTCAAACTCGAATTTTTGATAACATATATGAGAATAGAGCTTTATAATATTTATTAAATAAATAATTAATCATTCTGTCAAATGAAAAATGGAGAGGTCTTTCTCCAATAATTAAGATTGTTATATTCACTACAGAATTAAAGAATTCTGTAATTTGAAATTATGACAACTTTTATTGAACCCCATAAATATCTAATTTATCCAGTCTTCCAGATATGGAGAATGAGTAGACAGAGAATAAGAGAAAAGCCTCCAACAAAAATTTTTTTTGAATATTCTTGAGACTGTGACCCAAAAAAAATCTTTCTGAATTATTATAAGTTTATTAAGAGCACGATAATTATAAATATAACTTCAATGGTTAAATTATAATATATGATGATGATAATTTAACAGAGATAGACACTGGAGATAATGAATTATAATTTTGTTGGGGATCACAAACAGAAGAGTTATTAAAATATATTTAAATTGACTTTTTAACATCTTCATATAATATTTCACTGCAAATAAAATAATCTTCAAAAGAAGTGAGGATTTGAAATAATAACAATAATAATAATAAGAGCATTCTATGAAGCATAGCAAATGATAGAGCATCCTATGAGAGCACAGTGAAAAATAGAAGCATCTTATCGGAAGAATTATAACAGTACTGTAGCAATAAGTAGAAAATACTATAGAAATACTATAGATGTACTATAATATGCTTTGTAAATTCTATAAATAGGTGACTCCAGGCTTTTGGAAGAGCATCTATTTGAAAATGCAGTATCTTTCTCCTTTAATAAAATTTTTTTGTATTCTGTAGTTGATATAACTTGGTATCAGAGCAATAACTTATACCAATCATACGGATATATGTTGCATCCAAAAAAATGATCTGAAAAGTTACCTTAAATATAATTTTATTGGTAGATGCACCAAATAAAATTATTAGTCAAAAGATGATATTTAGGGGAAATTTGGTTCAATGTTATCTTGATGTTATGTTATGTTATCTAGAAAAAACAATCGTTTAGTTTAATGATATCTATAAATAATCTTCTATTAGATTATAAAATTATTAGTTAAACGATGACATCTAGAGTACATAACATAACACTAAGATAACAACAAACTAAATGCCACCTTAGATTAAATAACATAACACTAAGATAACAGCGAACCAAACCCCTTTAATTCAATGTGATTCCTATTTTTGGTTGAGGGGCATTAGCAACATCACTTTAGATGAATGTAATTCAACATACGTATCTATGAAAATATGATCGTATCTTACATTCTATAATTTAGAGCTATGTAGAGAAATTAAAAGAAGGTAATTTAGTACTACTACCTATTTGTTTGTAAAGTTAAATTTAATAAGATTAAAATTAAATTTAGATGAAGATATTTTTTTTATTGAAAGTTGTGAATGATGTGAAATAAAGTTAGTTATTATGTTGGGATATATGAGGGATGTGATATAAGTTAGTTATTATTTTAGTAATGTGTGTGGGATGTGAAATAAAGTTAATTTTTAATATTAAATTTTATATGTGATGTGATATGTTAGGTTAAAATTAAACTAAATTAATTTTTAACTTGGAGATAAATGGGGCCTATATGAATTGTTATTTTTATTTCGTGGTCCAATACTCCATAGTGTGTACATAATGCCACCTTATCTTTCTTTATATATGGTATTATTGTCATATAAATGATATATAAATATCTTAAATAAATTTAAAATTTTGGATGAAAACGTGCAGCATTGCTCACTTTCAAAAAAACTCCCACGTGCGGGCATCTCGTAGCCCAAACGTGCACGCAGCCGCCGGCCTCGAGTCCACGCCGACCTTCCCTTTTCTTCTCCGCTTCAAAATCGTGCTTGCACAAAGGAGCGAGCGGAGAGGTAGAAGAAATTTCGTCTCTTTCTTTCTCACTGACTCGCTTCCTTCCATGGAGGCGACTTGCTCCCCTTCTTCTGTGCTCACTGTCCATCCGATCGATGCCTTCCGCCTCGTCTCCCATCGCCGGGCCGGCCTCGGCCTCCCTCCGCGCGCGCCTCGATCCCGTGCCTCCCTCTGCAGCGGCGGACGTACTTCCCTTCTGCGCTTTCACGCTAATCCCCTCTCGGTGCGCCGGCCAAACCCTAGCAGCCTCCGCCGGCGACTTAAGTTGACCATCTCCGCCGTCTTTGAGCGCTTCACTGAGAGAGCGATCAAGGCGGTTATTTTTTCCCAGCGGGAGGCGAAAGCGCTTGGGAAGGATATGGTCTTTCCCCAGCATCTCCTCCTTGGCCTGATATATGAGGACAGGTCTCGTGACGGTTTCCTCGGCTCCGGAATTACCATTGAGAGCGCTCGAGATGCCGTCAAGCGCATTTGGAGCGACGAAGCTGCTCATTCCTCCGCTGTAGCAGGGTCCTCGGGATCGGCCACGGACCTGCCGTTCGCCGTCAGCAGCAAACGAGCTTTTGACGCTGCAGTCGAGTTCTCAAGAACTATGGCATGTAACTTTATCTCTACCGAGCATATTGCTATTGGATTGTTTACTGTTGATGATGGCAGTGCCGGGCAGGTGATCAAGAGGTTCTGATTCCTCCCTTTATTAATTTTTCTTTTTTCTCAAGAAACGTTTTTAGAAAAAGACTCTCCGCAATGTGTAGTTCTCTTTCCCCTTCCAGGCTCACCTTGGTATTGGCCCACTAGTCTTTTTCTCCTGGAATGGGTTTATTTATATGCATTTGTTATGAGAAGCATGATAAATTTATTATTTTATCTCCTAAGAAGTGAATTGACGAGAATTTCTTGGTGGCAACAACGGTGGCGATAGCTTAACTGGGGAAAAAATCTTTAAGAGGGAAAAGTAGAGAAAGAACATTTTTTTTATGGAAAATCTGGTGCTGTTTGGCTTGAGGGTAGGATAAGTTAACCTGGGTTATCTAGTTTACCCCAGCTGAGATAATAAATTTAGCCCTGATTTAGTTTGGTTGTTAACCCAGCTTACCCTAAAATCCTGTTTGGCAGTTTAAGTGTAACCTAGGGTAAAAATTAAAACCAAATCAAAACAAAAACTTAAAAATTATCCAATTATATCACATAAACAGTGAACTTGTTTGAACATAGAAGCCAATTGAAGATTGGGATTATGTAAGAGTCTATTAAAATCAGTTCACAGTAGACAGAAAAGGTAAATCACTTGATGCAAAGAACCAAATTATTCACTAAGTTCAAATCCAAATACAAGACTAAATTGCATGACATAAACCAGCATACGTAAATTAATATTAATGCGTACTCAATAAAGTGCTTGATCTAATTAATAAGACTATAAATAAATAGAGAATAATGATACAATCTTTCACATCGAAAACCAAATAAAACCTATAAATCTTCTAACTCAACATTCTCCAAATAGCGCGTCTATGATTGAACAGGGAAGTGATAAATGATTGTTTATCACACTTGAAGAATTTCATCCCACAAATCATCAGTGGCATCTAGTATGTTTTTAGTTGGATCTCAGTCCTATCCACTATGCCCAACTAGTTCATAATACTTTTTAAATTTCCTTTTTTAGGGTTTTTCATACATCTTTAAGTTGTTGAATTATTTTCTTATTGCGCATTTGGCTGTTGTAGGTTGTAGTTATCTTAGACCATGCCAAAGGCATTGGATTTCCGTTAACATCTCCATTGATGTGTTTCTCATTGATTAGTATTATTAAGACATCCCTTTCTTGATTGAAATAATTTGAATATCTTGTTTTACTTGTTGCCTTTGAATTGGAAGGAGTCGACTACACAACTTCTTTCGTATGTTGCACTTTCTCATTGAATATCTTGTTTTATCTTGTTTTACTACAAAAAGATTATTCTTACTAGCTCAAAATCCGAAGTTCATATTGCCTAGTCCAAAAAAGAGAGAACTATGGTCCTAAAGTTAAGACGTAATATGAACGATATGTTAACAACTACATCAAAAGTACCATATATGTTTTACATAATAAAATAAAATTGGAGATGTGACAATTGGTGATCAAATTGTCAAGAAGAGTGAGCGCTTTAGATACCTTGGATCAATTATACAAAATGATGGCGAAATAGATAATGACGTTATTAGCAGGATTCAAGCAGGCTGGGTAAAATGGAGAAATGCTTCTGGTGTGTTATGCGATAGAAAAATCCCATCCAAAATTAAGGGTAAATTTTATAAAACTGTAGTAAGACCAGCGATGATATATGGTGCTGAATGCTGGCCTGCAAAGAAGAAACATACAAATAAAATAAATGTTGCAGAAATGAGGATGTTAAGGTGGATGTGTGGATATACACGAAAGGATAGAATGAGAAATGAGTATATCCGAAAGAAAGTTGGTGTTGCACCAATTGAGGATAAACTTAGAGAAAGTCGGCTTCGATGGTTTGGACATCTAAATCGTAGGCCAATTGAAGCTTCAGTTAGAAAAATTGAGTTCCTGGATTTTGCCCATGTACAAAGAGGAAGAGGGAGACCAAAGAAGACATGGCAAGAAATTATAAGGAGTGATCTTAGTTACTTAAACTTAGATAAGAATTTGGTAACTGATAGAGCGCAATGGAAACAAAGGATTCATGTAGCCGACCCCACCTAGTGGGATTAAGGCTTGGTTGTTGTTGTTGTTGTTGTTGTATAATAAAATAAAATCAAAGCTATAAAGATATGAAATAAATAAAATCAAAGAAAATATAGTTAAGAAGCTAGCATCTCAAATCACTATCAAAGATATGAAAAAAAAATTATTAAAATATATGCTTGCAGTTTTTAAAAAAAAAACTTGAGCATGTAAGTCATTTGGTATGACAAATGTATGCCCGATTGGATGACTCAGCGTTTAGCAATTTTACGTTACTCCCAAATCCCAATCATTTCCGACCATTTTACTTATTGAATGGACAGCTTTAAACTATGAATCAAAAAAATTTCTCTAGCTATTATGAATAGAAATGCTAATCTATATTTTGTTGAAATATAAATTGAGCTAAGCCTAGTTTCAATAAAAACAATATGGTTGGAGCGAGTGCCTGTATTTCACTGTATTATCTATATGTATATATTATCTGAATAAGTGTATTGTGTGAGCCCGGTAATGGAACCAGAAAAATAGAGGAATCACAACAATATGTTGGAGTTAAGAAGCACATACAAGATGAACCAACAAATTTATCAATGAATAGAAAAGGGAGGAAACAATCAATATATCAGATACCTAGTAGCAATTATAATTTAATAAAAAAATGAAATCATAGAGATAACATAAGAGAAAAATATAAACAACAGTTTGCCAAGTAACTTATCATGAATCATAGCTATAACATGGCATGAATGCAAGATGTGGCATATCATGCATGAAACAAATCCAACTCAAGAAATCAAGGAATACAGATAGACTCGAGCAATAATCCAACCAAAGGATTAAAAGTTTACATGTCTCAATATACGGAGATGTAATTAATAAAAGCAAATTCAACATAAATAATATGGCGTGAGCAAGTGTAGTATCCAAGTATATAAATTAGTGTGGTATCTGTTTGTATATGTGATATGAGTTCAGTATAGTATCAGAGTACATAACATGACGATAATTTGTACATAAGTATGAATAAGTGAGCTTGCCAAAGAAGCACAAAATAGAGTAATCACACTAATATGCTAAAGATAAGAAGTACGGGTAACATATGTTAGCACATCCAACAATAAATAGGAAAGGTAGCAAATAGCCAACTACCAATAATTATTTAATAAAATAAGAATAAAATAATAACATTAAGATAAAAAAAAATATATAAATAGCTATTGGGTGTGGCATGCATCATAGGGGTAACATGGCATCATTGAAAGAGGTTATATGGCATGCATAAGGCAAATCCAGCATAAGATATTAGGGAATACATCTGTCTCAGCTAGTAATGAAGCTCAATAATAAAGATAAACTCTATTAGATCTCAAGATGAAGACAAGAAAACCTCAATAGCAAATAGATGTGAATCAAATGAGGATGAAATCATCCAAAATTTCAAAAATAATTCACTTATCACTCATCAACATCATAGAGGGGTATCTCAAGATGAAAACATATACGAAACAAAAGTAAACTCAACAACATATCACTACAGCCATGAAAACCCTCTCAATATGAGGTTGAAATCATCTAGCAAAATTAGAAAAATTCTCTTTACACCAAAAATAATAATTTCTAGTTCCTCTATGTAAACGCTCAGCAACATCATGGAAGGATAGATGGAGAGAAGGATGGTAGTATAAAGATATAGAAATTAGGGTATATACCATTTTCACTTCATTCTCCAGTAGATCTACTCACGCACAAGTAATCACACCTCAAAATAAGAACTTAAGTTTAATACGCCATACCATTCACTCTAATCAAGTTAAACTCTCGTATCTGACCAAGAGGGATGCCAATGTCGAAGAAGACAGGGGGAGATTAGGCTCAATAGCCTTGTCAAAGCCCGAAGGAAGAAGTGGAAGAAGATGTGCAGTGGAGAAATACGGAGGAAGATCAGGTTGTATAGCCTCGCTGAAGGCCAGAGGAAGAAGTGGAAGAAGATATGCAGCGGAGGAAGACAGAGGAAGATTGGGCTAAGAATAGCCTCGCCGAAGCCTAAAGGAAGAAGTGGAAGAAGATGCACAGCGGAGGAAGACGGTGAAGAAGCGGCATCTTCTTTTCCAAGCCCTTACCCCAGCGACGGGCATGGACAACTACTCCCGAGGATAAACGGAGCAGGGATGCAGTACGGGAGTACCTCTAGATTCGATTTTAAGTTAACTCAGCTAACCCATCAAACCAAACGAACCCTTAAGAAGGAAAAACAATGGTGCTTGGTGCTCGAAGATGAGAAAGAAAGGCACAGTAATCAATTAAAATCCCCTTGAGGGGTTATGGGAGATCGGATCTAAACCGATTAAAGCTATTATCCTGTTGAAACCATGTCCACTTAATCAGATTTTATTCATGGGAAAAATATGCTTTGTAAAGTGATGGATCTTTTGATAGCCACTATGATAATCTGCAAAAGTTTTAATGAACATGACATCTGTTTTATCCGATGCAGCTCCTTCTAATTCTCATGTTGACCAATAGAATGATTCTGTTTGCATTGATTTTCCATGTTGTGACTGCATATTTCCCTGATATTATTGCCATGAATGGCTGATAACTGTAGCTTGGGTGCTGATATCAATCAATTAAAATCACTAGCACTTTTGAGACTTCAAGGAGAGCTTGCTAAAGACGGTAGAGACCCATCAATGGCATCTCCAAAGACAAGAGAGAAGAATTACATTAGTGGCAAATCTGCACTGATGCGTTCATCTGTTAAGTCAAAAGGTTGGTGCATTTTCAATTTTGGTCATCAGAATTTTCTTTCTCTTAGCTTTAATATAGAACAATCTAGATCCCTATTAATTGTTTCCAGATAAAGGCCTGTTAGCGCAGTTCTGCATTGATCTGACTGCCCAGGCCAGTGAAGGGCTCATAGACCCAGTAATTGGAAGACAACTTGAGGTTCAAAGAGTTGTTCAGATTCTTTGTAGAAGAACAAAAAATAATCCTATTCTTTTGGGTGAGCCTGGAGTTGGAAAAACGGCAATTGCTGAAGGCTTGGCCTTATGTATTTCAAATGGAGAAATCCCCATTTTTCTTATGGTTTGTACCTTTATCCTGCATGTGGAACTTTTGAATCCTGAATTTTTTTCTTCATTTTGTAGGACTCTTACTGCAAAACTTTTAACTAACTTTTCACTGCACCCATATGTACAGGCAAAGCGCATAATGGCATTGGATGTAGGTTTACTTATGGCAGGTGCTAAGGAGAGGGGAGAATTGGAAGCACGTGTTACAGGGTTAATTTCTGAAGTCCAAAAAGCAGGTCATTGCTCTCATTAGTTTGTGATTTTGGATGCTTTTGGGAACTTTGACTTAACATGGACAAAATGTAGGTGACGTTATCCTCTTCATTGATGAAGTTCATACACTAATAGGCTCGGGTACTGTTGGTAGGAGTAATAAGGGATCGGGTCTTGATATTTCTAATTTGCTGAAGCCTGCACTTGGAAGAGGTGAATTGCAGGTAATGCTATCATTTGTCTTTATTAATAAAAGCTTGGAGCATATCATTTATTAAGAAACTGTTAAAGATTGGTCACCTTTCTTTTACTATTGTTTAATTTTGTTATCCATTAATGGCTGGAGGTTGATTGCATTGGTGTTATGCTATTTAATATCATTATGAAGCGTATGAGTATGTTGTGAAGTCCTTGTAATGGAACTATCGGTTTTAATTAATTCGTTGTCCCTCCATATTGGAATACGTAATTCTATAAGGCAAAATTTCTTGAAATTTGCATTGTAATTATTCATCTTGTGATGTGCATACACAAATGTGTTAACTTTTTGTTTGTTCATTTCTGTTTATGCAGGAACATATGCATCTAAATTTGGATCTTTGAAAATTTTCTGTTTTCTGCATTTCTTTCTATATACTTATCAGGTAATATATATGCACATACTCACAACTAGGATATTGATAGTATCTCAATAATTGATTGGCAGATTCACAGCTCCTTGCGCTTTTTGAAGTATTTTGTATTTTAAATTCCTCAATAGATGGTTCTCGACTTTTTTTTGTCATGCCTGAACCTTACTTTTAGCATTTAGCCTTTTATTACGAGTCATTTCTTCAGTATATATGTTTCCTGTTGCTTTATATATATTTCTGTTTTGTCGTTATTTTATTATGTCAGAATTTTTCATGTGTTGGTTGTTTTGATATTCCAGTGCATAGCCTCTACAACTTTGGATGAACATAGGGCGCATTTTGAGAAGGATAAAGCTTTAGCTCGCCGTTTTCAGCCAGTACTCATAAATGAGCCAAGCCAAGTAAGCCTGCAAACTATGCTCCATGACGTTTTCAATTTTTTGTTAGTATCTTATTATGTAGATATCACTTGCCTTGATATTTTATAGGAGGATGCTGTTAGTATTCTGATGGGTTTACGAGAAAAATATGAAAGTCATCATAGATGCAAATTCACCTTCGAAGCCATTAACGCTGCTGTATACCTTTCAGCAAGATATATTCCTGATAGACATCTTCCTGACAAAGCAATAGATCTAATCGATGAAGCTGGTAGTAGGGCTCGTATCAATGCATTCAAGAGGAAGAAGGAAGCGCAGACTTCTATACTGTCCAAGACACCTGACGAATATTGGCAAGAAATAAGAGCTGTGCAGACAATGCATGAAGTGGTAATAATTTTTCTTGTAGGAATCTAGCGCATGCCATTTGATTTGCCTATATTTTAATTGCTGTGACCTTTTCTTAATCTAGGTGTTGGCAAATAAAATCAAATATTCTTCTATCCAAAGTGGCTCAGATGCTAATGATGTGGTGGGTAATGCTAAGACTACAATCGTGGAGTCCTCTGCTGCTTCAGTGTCCGATGAAGAGTATGAATCATAGCTTTGCTGTCAATATTTAAAAGTTTTTTCTACAGGTCTCCTTGGCATGTTATTGTATTTCTAAATTAAATATGCGTTATGCAGGCCAGTAACAGTTGGACCTGAAGACATTGCTGCAGTTGCCTCACTTTGGTCAGGCATCCCTGTTCAGGAACTTACTGCTGATGAAATGAAGCGGCTAGTGGACCTAGAAGAGGTACTAAAGAAACGCGTAATTGGCCAGGATGATGCTGTTATTGCAATATCTCGAGCTATAAAACGTTCACGTGTTGGATTCAAGGATCCTGACAGGCCTATTGCCGCTATGCTCTTCTGTGGTCCAACAGGTGTTGGTAAAACAGAGCTTACGAAAGCTCTAGCAGAAAGTTACTACGGATCGGTAATATAATTTTATTTTTTTCTCCCTTTCCCTTACTTTCTTTGTTTTCCACTATCTGCAGTTTATAGTATCCTTTCTTCATACCTTCTTGGCTGTGTACTTTTGATGCTCCAACATTAATTGACATAGTAGATCGTTGAAATTTTAAAAACCATATTACACTCCTGGTGCTGAAGCTTCCAAATGTCAAACTTACCTTTCAGGCATGTTGTGAGTAAAAGATATTTTTTCTTGTGACATGACCAATTGCTATTATTGTGTGGTTTGCCTTTCAGTCTTCTTTTGAAGATAATATGTCAACAATAATTCGGCAATGGGATGTTGTTGAATTTTGTAAACTAAATATTTTATTGATATTCCTGTTAACGGCAGAACAGAAATTCAAGATTTTGTTGTTGTTCCTGGAGCTTTAGCTATTCTTTGAATCTTTGAGCAGTTTTATGAATTTCATGATACTACTTTTCCTATTCTTTCTGTTTCTTTGGTTATAAGACATCTAGTGACTCTTTAATGAAGTATTATGTTAATCTATGTAGTCTATGCATGCAACTTTTCTGGGTATGGTACCAAATAAATCATATCCTTTGGTTTCCAGTAGGGCTGTGTTTTTCTGAAACTTGAATAGGTGTGTGTTTTTAATATTGCAGGAATCAGTCATGTTGCGGCTGGACATGAGTGAATACATGGAGCGGTTCACAGTTAGCAAGTTAATAGGATCTCCTCCAGGGTATGTAGGCTATGGAGAGGGTGGTACTTTGACCGAAGCAGTTAGAAGAAAACCATTCACATTGATTTTGATGGATGAAATTGAGAAAGCTCACCCGGACATATTTAATATTCTTCTCCAAATTTTTGAAGATGGACATCTGACTGATTCGCAGGTGATTAATTTATCATTTTACACACACTCAGCACTCTCGAGTCTCGATATATATTCATGCCTACTGGAAGCTAGTTTTTCTTTGCTTATGTTGCCTAAAGAGACTGGCTAACCATACCATATACTTTCAAAGTCTTTCTTGTTGGTTTTCAAATTTCTTTGAGGCTTTGTTTGGTTTTGGATAAAACCAATGCCACCTTTGGTTAGAGTTAAAGAAAGAAAAGAGGACATGAAAAATAAGAAATTAGTAAGAATTATGTCTCCTCTGCCATTTTGGTCTCGATGGGAATGGTGAAAATTGGAAGATAGGTAAAGGTCTTTCATGCTATGTATGAAGGTTTGAGAAAAGAAGCCCAAAATTTGCAGCCATCTCCTTTTGCTAAGCTGTAGTAGGATGTGCAGAACGAGATTTTACTGGTAAAGAACCAAATGCTGTCATCTCTTAACAACATTTCCCTGTCATTATCTCAGTTTCCCATAGTTTAGATTTTGTCTTGTCTGATCCATTCCTTCTTACTGTCCTAATCAATTTTGCGGTAAGCGTGGTGCTTCGTTTTGCCTTTTCTTGTGACTCCCCTGATCTGGCATGTGAATTTGTTACTTCATTTTTTATTGATAAGCTTCCAAACAAAGAAGTTATGGGTTTACACTTATTCTGTGCAGGGTTTTATATTGTCTCTGCGAAGCATGTGTATTTTACTTTTACCATTTGGAAGTATATCTTATTTTTTTTTTAAAATGATTTGCTATGTATATAAGCATGTTTTCTGAGTTATGACCATTCAGTTGTTAGATGAACTTATAATAATGGCATAATTTGACAAGTTATGATTTAATTTTGAATTGTGACTTTGCATAACATGACAATTGGACTGCAACGTGAGCGAGATTTATATGGTTGTGTTTAATTTACTGTAGAGTAACATAGTTTTGTGGAGTACCTTATGTTTTGAGGAATTTGGCTTCTAAAAGGATCCTTTAATTTTTACCAAGTTTCAGTTTCATTGGTTTTTTTCTTTTTTTTAAAGAGTAGTTTCATTGTTGTTATACTTTTGATTATTCTGTCTAACAGGGCCGAAGAGTGTCATTCAAAAATACTTTGATAGTAATGACATCAAATGTGGGCTCTTCATCTATATGTAAGGGAAGAAGAAGCATAGGTTTCATGCTTGAGGATGATTCAGAATCGAACTCTTATGCAGCAATGAAGTCTCTCGTGATGGAAGAGTTGAAGGCATACTTTCGTCCTGAGCTGCTTAACAGAATTGATGAGGTGGTTGTGTTCCATTCCCTGAAGAAGGAGCAGGTTGTTCATTTTTCTTGTGTAGTTTTGAGTTCTCATATTGTCTCTTGGTCCTTGTTAATGGGAACAACCTTTTTCATTCTTTTCATTGTTTTAAATTTTGGTTCAGCTCAGCTATGTTTGTTGGCCCAAAAGCTTCCCAAGCGGGCGGTGAATTGGGAATAATTAAAATTAATTAACTAAATAAATATAGTAAAAATAACAAGAAACTTGACAATGGTCAATTTTTGAAATTGAACAGCAGTACAGCAAATGATCAATAAAAACAAAAGAAGTAGAATAGATGCGTAATTTCAGAAATAGAATAACAGCAGCGTGAATAAGCAATAAAGATAAAAATGTAGAACAGATGTTCAATTTCAGCAATACACCAATCAGCACAGCAAATGAACAATGAAAAATAACTGAAAATGTTTATATATTTATATCAATTTTCTATGCAAATATTAATTTTGAGGAGAATTTAAATCAAATTTAGAGTAGAGTATATCAATTTTGTTATGATCAAGCCAACAAAAACACAGAAATTTATAGTGGTTCGGCTCCCCGCCTAGTCTACTCCCCACACTCCTCATATAGGAATTCACACTAAACCACACCAGCTTTTTACGGGAACCAAAGCCGAACAAACTAAGTACAAACTCTACGACTTTTTACAAGAACCAAAGCCGAGCAAACCTCCTAATCTCTACAGCTTTTTATAGGAACCAAAGCCGTGCAAACCTACACAACTACAATTTTCACACAAGGAGAATAACAAGAAATGAAGAGAAATTGCTAGACTAACCAGCTTAAATTACAACTTTAAATAAGTAGAAATAATACAATAAGGAGCTCTATGCACATGCAGAGTTGCAAGGAAACACTCAAATTAGTCCGAAAATAGCATGTATAAGAAAATAGTGAGCAAAAATAAATTTAAGATGCTAGAAATGAATTTGTGCAGAATGATTAAAAAAATTATTATTTATTATTATTATTATTTTTTTTTAAACTAGTACCAATTTGGTCCTGATTTTGGTTATCGAGCCAAACAGGGCCTAAAAGTCCTATTAGAATCAAACAAATTCATATGTAAAATCTCAAAGGACTTAGATGATGTAATGGCATACTTTGGTTTAAAAGAATTTCTAGTTTATTTTTTTAGTTGACATGTATCATATAACCTTTTTTTCTCAAATGCAATACTAGAAAGACCTTTAACAAGATTTAGTCTAAAGATTTTCTGAATAGTGTATATGCTGACATGACCTAGCCTTCTGTCATGAATCACTAGTATATGATGTTAAACATTTTACATCATTACAATTAATAGAACTTAGATCTACTAGATAAATATTATTAAATCTAGAACCAATAAATATAATACAATCATATTATTTAATCAAACATTAAGAGGTATTAAAGAAATTTCATATCCATTGTAACATAATTGAGAAATACTAAGAAGCTTGTAAGCAAGCACGTCAACTAAAAAGACCTTATCGATAAAAGTAAAAGAATCTTTACTGAATTTCCTAATTCCAATTATACGTTTCTTGGTATTATCGCCAAAGGTCATAAAATCTTTATTCCTTAGTTTTAGCAAGGTGAATTTAGATTTATCTCCAGTCATGTGGCGTGAACACCTGCTATCTAAGTTCTACATGCCTCCACTGGTCCCTATGTAGAGAAATACCTATAAAGAACATCTCATGTCTTGGTTTTAGGTACCCAAATACATTTGGGTCCTAAGGAGTTAGTTGCTATTATATAATTCATATGTGATATGTCTAGAAATCCATGCATAAGATGTGCATTTAAATGTAGCATGGATCTCCTAATTATGCATACAATATGAGGCATAGCACACATGTGAGCACGAGATGTATGATTGCTAGCATGAGATTTATTTTTTATGCCATGAGTAGAAGTAATTTTATTTTTAACATAAAAGAGCATGTTACATCTAATTTTAAGAAATTCATTCTCCTTATTTAATCTACTAGCATACATGCTAAGTTCATCATTCAACTTAGTAATATTTTTATCATGCAACATAAATTCTTTAATTTTTTTTTAATGTATTGCATGAAGATTTACAAATGAAATGTAATTTCTTTAAAGAAAAATATTTATGCTTTAACTTATTATATTCATCAATAAATTCAAGCAAAGAAGATTCTAATTCATCAAAGGAGAGTCATTTATCGAATTTGTTGCATCCTCCTCTTCATCTTCCTTGGCCATGTGACACAAATTAGCCACTTTATCCTTTTCATCACTACTTAAGCTATCATCTGAATTGCTCCAAGGAGCAACTAAAGTTTTCTTCTTTATCTTTTTAGATTTAAGATTGGGGCGATTTGGCTTGATATTCCCAGGCTTGTTGCATTCATAACAAATTATATGACTTTCTTTGCTTTTTAAAATGCTATTTTCTTGTTCTTGCCCTTGTATAGTTTCTTTTGATATCACCGGAAAATTTGTTTTTTCTTTTTCATGAAAGAATTGAATTGCCTTGAGACTAAGGCGATTTCTTCATTTAGCTTTCCTTCGTCATCTCCACTAGAACTTTCATCACTATCGAAAGTAGGTGGACATGTAGCTCTAAGGGCAAGAGCCTTCTTTCTTTTTGTGCTCTCTTCTTCTTCCTTTTTCTTCTTCTTTTTTTTTCATCTTTAGTTTATACGAGCCTTCTTTCATATCAAACTCTAAGGTCGAGAGATCCCTAGCTTCAATAATAGTCGTCGTCTAGGCATCATATTTTCTATGCATATATCTCAAAAAAAATTTAACAAGTTTCTCATTAGTAAAAATTTTTTCAAGAGAAATTAGACTATTAGTAATATTAGTAAAATGAGTAAATATTTCCTTGATAGATTCCTCTGAATTCATTTCGAACAATTCATAGTCATAAATCAATATGTTTATTTTTTATTTTGACTTGATTTATTCCTTCATATGTAAGCTCTTATTTAGACCATACCTTATATGCCATGTTGAGATTACAAATGCAGTTAAACTCACTAGGAGATAGACCGCATTGTAAATGATTGAGTCTTTTAGCATTAAGTTGAGCTAATTTTTTTTCAAGATTTAAATCACCAAACTCTTTTGGCGTCATCTTGTCTTCCTTCTTTGGAATGACAAATAGTTTTCTAGTAATCTCACATAGCTTTATATCTATGCTTTGAAAGTAAATCATCATCCTTCTCTTCCAAAAATTATAGTGTTGACCTTTGAAAAGAGGTGGACGATTTGTCGAAAGCCCCCTCACATATAGCATTGTCTGGAATATCTGTGGGAAGAGTCATGGATCGTCTCTAAGCGGTTAGTTCTAAAACACTTAGTAAAAAGGTTAAACAGATCTGCTCTAATACCACTTGTTAGCCCAAAGGCTTTCTAAGAGAGGAGTGAATTGAGAATAATTAAAATTAATTAATTAAATAAATATAATAAAAATAAAAAGAAACTTAACAGATGATTAATTTTTGAAATTGGACAGTAGTACAACAAATGATCAATTAGAACAGAAGAAGTAGAATAGATGGTCATTATCAAAAATAGAACAACAACGTGAATAAGCAATAAAGATAAAAGTGTAGAACAAATGGTCAATTTCAGCAATAGACTAATCAGCACAGTAAATGAATAATAAAAAATAATTAAAAATGTGGTTTATATATTTATATCAATTTTGTATGGAAATATTAATTTAGAGGAGAATTTAAATTAAATTTAGAGTAGAGCATATCAGTTTTGCTACGATCAAGCAACAAAACACATGAATATTTATAGTGGTTTGGCTCCCCGCCTAATCCATTCCCACACTTCTTAAGTGAGAATTCACACTAAACCACACCGGCTTTTTACGGGAATTAAAGTCGAACAAATCTAGTACAAACCTTATGACTTCTTAAAGGAATCAAAGTCGAGCAAACCTATACACATATAACCTCCACACAAGGAGAATAGCAAGAAATGAAGAGAGTTTGCTAGACTAGCTAGCTTAAATTATAACTTTAATAAGTACAAATGATACAATGAGTTCTATGCACTTGTAGAGTTGCAAAAGAAAGACTTGAATTAATCCGAGAACAGTATAATAGAACAGTGAGCAAAAATAAATTTAAGATGTTAGAAATGAATTTCACTATGTGTCCTTTTAATAATAACCAAAAATCAGATTATAACCAAGAATTTTAGTAGATCGCAGTAAGCAAAAACATGAAAACTCAAGGTTCACAGTAAAACACAACACAAAACAACAACGCAAATTTATTTCAAAAGTCGAGAAAGAAAAAATCAGAGAGAAAATGAAGTTCTTTCCACTTGAAAAAGACCATAATCTCCTTAAATTCTTCAAAAGTTTTGCAATTATAGTCTTAGGAGAGTGAAAACTGTTGAGAGCTTGAAAGCAGAAAAGTGATTTTTGTTGCAAAAAAAAACAAAGAGCAGAAGCACGTAGGAAATTTTTAGGTGCAGGTTGTATCCGTTGGAAAGAAAAGGAGATCTCCTTTCTTTTGTTTGAAAGCATGTAACACTAGCCAACACAAAGGAGACAACTAGTGGAGAGAAATAAAAAATAAAATGAAATGACCATGCCTCAATTTTTAATTGATAATCATCGCACATAAAAAAAAATCAGGCTATTTGAAAAAAATTCTAAGCTAAAACGTTCAACATAAAACCTAAATTCATGGAGTAAACAAAGCACAAAATACAAAGGAATGGAATGAAAGGACCCCAATTTGGGTTAATGTGGCCCATGAAGTATTTTAGCTAATATACAAATATTATCTAATGGATTATGGGCTGCCACAAAACAAAAAAGTAGATGTGAAATATCAAGTAGTCAAATAGGCTTTCTATCATAGGCATACAAAATAGAAAATGAGCAAAAATACAATTTTCTCTTCAACCAATAGCATGATAAGCTCAGCCCAATGATAGGAAAAATGAAGGGGTTTAAGAAATTTGAATTAAGTTAAACCATCATCTAACCTAGCTTATAATAAGTAGTGAATTTTAAATTAAGCTTCAAACTCCAATCAATTGATTACAATTCAAATTACTTAAAATAAATAAGTGGTTGAAGTTTTAGCTTAGCAACCAAATAAAATAATTATGAGAAAAAAATAAGGTTTTCTTAACTAGAAAATCAAAAGGAGAAATACGAGTAGAAACCTTGGCAAATATGCACATACTTACATCAGCGTCCTAGAGAAATAAAATAAAATTACAATAATAACTCTTGATCTCTTGGACTTGAATTCTTTTGTCTTGGAAGAAGAAATTAATCTGTGAGCACACTTAAGACAAAATGTAGTATAATAATGCTAAAGTAATTGATATCATCAAAATCAACGGAGTTCAACAATGTTAAATCCTAGTAGTATTTACAGTGCTTTGAAAAGCAAATGCTAGAAAGTTCTCAACAATCTACCCTCAGCTAAGACTTCCAATACTCAAAACATTCACTAGTGATTTGCTTTTTTTAAAACCTTTTAGAAAAGAGCAAATCACTAGTGGATGTTTTGAGTATTGGAAGTCTGGCCAGTAGATGGTTGAGCTTGAGAACTTGCTATCTCCACGTGCTGAAGGGTTATGTTATAGGATTGCTATCCTAGTACCTTGTGTGGAAGTTGTGTTGGCGGCTAAGAAGCACGGACACGACACGGACACGGGACACGACACGACACGGACACGGGGATACGTCATTTTTTAAAAAAATAAGACACGACACTTCTAGGACACGTAAAATAAATACAATTATTTATTTTCTAGAATTTTAATAAAAATAAAAGAAACTATAAATTGAACAAATATATGTGATAGCAAAATTATTATAAAGTTAAATGCATTTACCAGGACTAATCAAATATAAAAATTATAGCATTCATTCAGAAGAGTTTCGACATACCTATGCCAAAATGTAGCTATATAATTAGATATTTATGCAGCGGACTACTTCACCAAATAATATGAAAGACCTAGCAATTAACATCAAAAGTAATAAGTATTACATTTCTAAAAAAATACATGTAAGTTGTAAGCAATAAGTATTCATGAAAGTTGATATCAACTTACTATGTACTATGAGATCAAAAACCACTAGTGCTTGCCTCTTGATTTTCAGCATCATTTCCATCATTGAAAAGAACCGTCTCAAGCTCAGGTTCATCAAGGGACAATTGGGCTACCTCCAACATACCTGTATCTTCAACAGAAGCAAATGAATCACCTCCTACATCCCACATTTTTGTCTCCCCTTGCTGATATTGTGGTGTTCTTCTAGACAGGAGTCGAAGATTGGTATGCACATTCACTAAATTCTCAGCTCGTTGTGGGTGAATTTTGTTTCTCCTCATAGAATGTATAAAAGAGTATGTACTCCAATTCCTTTCACAACAAGAAGAGGAACAAGGTTGACTTAATAGTCGAATGGCTAATTGTTGAAGATAAGGAGTGCTAGCCCCGTATGTCATCCACCAAGAAAGAGGATCCATGGTGGCTCGATGGCTTAAACAATCTGCATCTCCAAGAATGCCTTGCATTGAGAAAAATTTTCCAAAC
>JAEMOT010000803.1:52609-62947 GCA_019297695.1 Apostasia ramifera
AATAAAGGAAAAAAAAACAGAGAACAAGAATAAAAACAAAAAACAAAAAAGAAGAGGAGGAGAAGAAGAAGACTGGAAGAAGCTGAAGAAGAAGAGGCAGAAGAAGAAGACGGAAAAGGCAAATGAAGAAGACGGAAGACGGAAGAAGAAGACGGAAGACGGAAGAAGAAGACGAAGACGGAAGAAGAAGAAAAGGCAGAAGAAGAAGACGGAAGAAGAAGAAGAAAATGGAAGAAGAAGACGAAGACAGAAGAGGCAGAAGAAGAAGAAGAAGAAGAAGAGGCAGAGGCAGAAGAAGAGGCAGAAGAAGAAGAAGAAGAAGGAGAAGAAGAGGCAGAAGAGGCAGAAGAAGAAGAAGAAGAAGAAGAAGAAGGAAGGAGACGGAGAAGAAGAAGAAGAAGAAGAAGAAGANCGGAGAGAGGCGCACGCGGAAAACCTAGGGCAAAGCATTTGAACCGATTTTTTTGTAAAAAATAATTTTATTTTTTATTAAAATTTAATTAATTAATAATTGAGCCGTGTNNNNAGAGGAAGGAGACGGAAGAAGACGAAGACGGAAGGAGACGGAAGAAGAAGGAGACGGAAGGAGACGGAAGAAGAAGGAGACGGAAGAAGAAGGAGACGNAGAGGTGTCCTAAAAGTGTCCAGCCGTGTCCTAAATTTTTTTTTTAAATTTAAAAAATTGGACACGTGTCCCGCCGTGTCCGACACGTGTCCCGCCGTGTCCGCGGCGTGTCCGTGTCCGACACGTGTCCGACACCGCCACGGCTACTTCTTAGAAGTGTCCGTGCTTCTTAGGTTGGCGGTTAAGTGCCACAATATTTGTGAGGTTGTTGCTGAGATGGTGTTCAAATTAGAACGGACTGCATTATATAGAGGAGAGGGCGAGTGCTGTCAAGTAGAAGATGAGGGAGAGACAATAAAGGTTAGTTGACTTTGTCAAATTTGACCCATAGGTGTGTTTGTACATAAATGTGATAGAATTCATGTCATTGTCATAAAGCAAGGCAAGGAAAGCCAAAAGTTACTTGGAATATGATCATTTTCATGACATTAAAAATCTTTGCGCGTAAAGAGCATTGCTTTTGTAATACTGAATAGAGATATCTATATAACCAGAAATGCTTATAGCCAGTCCCTTCTTGTAGATTAAGTGATTGTTATTATTATTGTTTTTGAAACTTTTGTTGTTCATATTTTTTTGACTGTTTTTTTTTTTTTTTGGTTAGCAATTGTTGACTGTTTGTATGCTGTTATATCATTCGATTGACTCTTTGGCTTCTTTTTGACTTGTCAACTCAAAATATGGTTCAGTCTTATGCTAAACCTTTTACTTTGCCCTCATTAACAGTCATTTTATCAGTTACATTCTTTCATCTCTGCAAGCAATTTTAGGACTTCTATTGTTTTATAGATGATGGAGATTCTGAACATAATGCTGGAAGAAGTGAAGGGCAGGCTTCTCTCCCTTGGGATGGGATTACATGTCTCTGACTTGGTTAAAGATCTGGTTTGCCAGCAAGGGTATGATAAGAGCTTCGGTGCACGGCCATTGAGGAGGGCTGTTACCCAATTCATAGAGGATGTGATCAGCGAAGCTCTTCTGGCTGGAGATTACAGGCCTGGTGATACCCTTTTGATCGATACTGATGCTTCTGGGAATCCGTCTGTTAGCTGCTTAACTGAGCAAGACGTGCAGATGTTGTCCGATGCTAAATCAATGCTGTAAGATTCGCATCACTTCCTGTACAAGAATGACGTATTAAGGGTTATATATTCTTACTGTTTATATGAATGTCGAAATAGTTATACGTATATACAATTCTTTATTATATTTTAGATATTATTTATATTTTAGGTTGCATTGGATATGTTTATTCATTATTGAAGGTGTCCCAACTCCCAACATAGTTACCTCAACCTTATGACTATATGTTGATAGCATGCATGATTCAATATTGTTCATTCTGATAAGATGAACACCGAGAAGTATTTGTCAGGAGAATCACTCACCATTTTTGTTTACTTGGGCCACCAAGACTTCAATTGGTCATTTTCCTTCCATGTCGATAGAATCTTTCCATGCTTTTAATTACTTAAGAGTACATAATCCTCATTACAATCCATTTTTCTATCGAAAATCCTGTGGCCTATAGTGTAGCTTAGTTTGTTGTTAAAGTCAATGTGGCCATTTTGGTAGCCACTTCTCTTTATTATTTGGGATGGCACCTTGTAACGGGGGTTTTGATGAATGAATCGATTTAATATTCTGTCTATCTTCTTTCTCCCTTTTTTTCTTATTCTTTCTACTTCTTCCTCCTCTGTTCCTTCTCTCTTCTCCATTCTTTCTTGTTCTCTTATTTTTAGGTTACCTCAATTTGGATGGATCATGGAGTGATTTAAATGGTTAAGATAGGGTCATGCACAAACGAAAAAAAGAAGCGGTTTATTAGCGTTATAAAGAAGAGTAGGAAACAACAAATAAGAAGCAATTGCAAATGATAGAAGCACCTACATTATAACAATGTATTATAATACTACATTATGACACTGTATTATAATACCGCACTATAATACTATATTATAACACAATACTATAACATTACACAATAACACAACACTATAATACAAATGTTATACTATCACACTATACTATAATATACTATTACACAATATTACACTGTAATATTATGTTATAACACTATAATATAATACTATATTATAATATCATATTGTAATATATAACACAATACTATGACACTATACTATAATGTTATATTAGAATACTATACTATAACACCTATAACACTACACTATAACGTTATGTTATAACACTATAATATAACATTACAATATAACATCATAATATAACACTACACTACAATAATATAATATAATATTGTATTATAACACCACACTATAACACTATATTATGACAATATATTATAAGGTTCTTTTCCAAAAAAATTTACTACACTATAATATTATATTATAATGTTACATTATAATAATATACCATAGCACTACAGTATAATACTACATTATAATATTACATTATAACACTACACTATAACACTATACAATAATACTATAATATAATGTTATACTATAACACTCACTACAATACAATACTATAACAATATACTATACAATAACACTTCATTGTAACATAATATTATAATATTACGCTAGAATACTATACTATAATGTTATATAATAACATTATACTATAATATTATACTATAACAATACTGTCACATCCCCACCCACCTGACCTGCCGTACTCCCGTTGGTGGTGGAGATGTGACGGAAAAACATACATAATGACGAGGACATAAAACCTCAAAATAAGATCGATATTACATAGTACATGATTTTCATCAAATAACACATCACATTTTTTTTATATTAAATACAAAAGATCATTTGAATATATCAAGTTCAGAGTAAAATAACAAAACAAGAAATTGCTCTAAGCATCATCCAACTCCTTGCCCTTGCCCTGTGCTTGTCTTTGTGAATGAGTACCTACTAAAAAGATATCAGTCCACCAAACAAGGACTGAGTAGACAAAAACTCACACTAAATAATAATTACACAAGCACACCGATTATCTCATAATATTGTCAGCAAGTAACATTGTAAATAGTAATCAAATTTCTCTTACAGACCTCGGACCGAGGTCCGCTCGGACCTCGTACCTCGGACCTCGGTCACAATGCTTAAGCTACAGCATCCCCTATAATATCGGCTACGATACTCCTCAATCTGGTGTTTCGTTCTTTCTCCACATCGGTCACAATGCTTAAGCTACAGCATCCCTCATAACCTCGAATACGATACCACTCGATTATGCTGGATCGGCCTTTCTCAACATCATTCACGATGCTTAAGCTAAGCATTCCCTATAACATCGGATACGATACTAGTTAATCCGGCGATTTGGCCTCCACATTGGACAGTGCTTAAAACTACGGCATCCCCCATAACCTCGAATTCGATACTACCTGATCCGATAGTTTAGGCTTCCTCAATATCGATCACGATGCGTAAGCTAAGCATCCCACATTACATCGGATACAATACTCCTCAATTCCGTTGGTTCGGTCTTCCTCTACCTTGATCATGATACTTAAGCTAAGCATCCCCCATAACATCGGATACGATACTAGTTAATCTGATAATTCGGACAGTGCTTAAAACTACAGCATCCCCCATAACCTTGAATACAATACTATCCGATTCGATGGTTCGGCCATTCTCAACATCGATCACAATGTGTAAGCTAAGCATCCCACATTATATCGGATACAATACTCCTCAATTCCGCTGGTTCGGTCTTCCTCTATATCGATCACGATGCTTAAGCTAAGTATCCTCCATAACATCGGATACAATACTCCTCGATTCTGCTTATAAATACTTCCGGGTGAGGCGCAAGTAAAAGAAGAGGATATAACAGTAAACAAGATAGAAGATATTCTCTTACGAAACATCAGGGACAAAGCTTAAACACTTTTGTTAATTAGCCCTAATTTCTCGGTGTGTTGTCACTCTGCCCAAACAAAATTGAATAGTCCTCAGCGACTATCCAAGATACCACAGTGTCAAAGATCATTGTCAATCATACCCTCAGCGGTAAACTGGAGATCAGTAACATATCCTTGTCAATCATACCCTCAGCGATAGATTGGAGATCAGTAACATATCCTTGTCAATCATAACCTCAGCGGTAGACTGGAGATCAATAACATATTGTGAATAGTCCTCAGCGATCATCACCTCAAATCATCAGTACTCAAATTGAGCAGACACGTAAACCATGAGAAATATATATCTTAAGCAGTTATCGCACTTAAAACTTTTAATTCAATTCACCTTTCAAACAAATCCTTTAGACTTTGCATTCTTGTAGTCATCAACTCAACATATTGCCCAGCAATATTAAGTAAAATAATAGCAACAACTACAACTCCTTTTCAAAGGAGCTAAGCTTGCATTGATTTAATATGTCCTGGCTGTGATTCCTTCTTATATTTTTCAGGTGATCCCTTCGACTCGAGCTGTGTTGAACTCTTTGGAGAGAGAATTTGCTCATTTTCTTTGGTCTAATGGCAATAACAAGAGGTATTTTTATTGGATTGATTAGGATGATCTTTGTTTTCCAATCACTTAGGGGATCTGGGAATTAGAAGCTTTACTAACATTCAAATTGCTTGTGATTTTTTGTAAGTTTTTGTGGAAATATAGAGAAGGCAAATTCTTAAGATAGGCTGAATTTATGAAAAAAAAAAAGAGTATGCTAAAGGGGCTCATCCCAATAATATGAAGACAAAGAGTACATTCATGTAAGTTTAAATCTCAACAAAACAAGATATCTGTAAAGTTTTTAAAGTTTGAGAATTAAGTTCAAAATTTTACCTTGCATACATCATCTAAGCATTCCAATCCACAAATAATAACATGTATTTTAAGTTACCCCAAATTTAAAGCTTGAATTCTTAATTTATATGTATGAGTTTTGCCTACTTTATGTCAGCTGTTCTAATCAGCCTCCTATCAACATCTCTTCCCAGAATTCCTTCGTCTTCCTCCGAACTTCTTCCTCTTTTCTTTGGCTATTTGTCATGCTTCAGAAAGATCAAAACATAATGAAAAAGTGAGAAGAAAACACAGCCAAATAAGATATTAACAATATTCTCCCATATATTTTTTTTTAATTTAAATATTTTCTTCTACACATTGTCATGCCTTTAGACATGTGGCACAACTTCTAATTCTCCTACATATGGCATGAAGGTCATGCCACTTGGCATGGTTGAATGCTAGCTCAAAATCAACTTTTTAGGGTATAGTTATCCTATTAAACATACTATTAACACCTGGATTTAGCAATGAATCTCAGTTGTACACGCAGCACTTGGCTCACTTTACTTATCATCATGCACGAGATTCTGTTCATCGTTCACGATATTTAACTGATCAAGCTTCGCTTTTGTAGCTCTAACCTCGCACACGATGTTTAGGCATCCACACTTCCAGTAGCATCTCAGCCAAGTTATTAACTAAATTTTAAATTCTAAATGAACATACATCCAATTCAAATTTATAGGACAATACAAAAGTTCAAATAAAAAATAATAAATACCTAAACGTTATAAATACACTATAACACTGCACTATAATACTATATTATAATACAATACTATAACACATTAACACTATACTATAATACCATATTATAATAATTTCTTTGAAAGTATTTAAGTCATGCAATTTCTAGATATGAAAGTGAATAATATTTTTATATTTAGATTACGATCTGTCACCCTTAAAAAAAAAAATTTACAGAGTACTTTTCACGCTAACTTTTATTTATTATTTATTATTTTAACCTAATTAAGATTAATATATGTAATTAAGATTACACCTAACCCTTCATTTCTTAAATGAAAAGTTGATTAAATTTAGCCTTTAAATGAAATCTATCGTTATATTTTTCATCTCTATCTTTTTAAAATTTCTTTTATTTTAACTTTTTATTTTTAAATTTTTTTTTCATAACTCTAAATCTTCTTAAAACGAATTAAATATAATCTTAATTATATGATCTACTTCTTAGGCTACATGTATAATTTTTTTTTTACTTCTAAAATATGCATTAATAAATTAATTTTCATATACACATCACATCACAATAACAAAATTACATATGATTATATTCATATAATGGAAGCCCAATATCCCCAACAAGCTCTATTTATTAGCAAAATATAATGAGCTCATCCGAGAGTAAATTAAACGCAAGCATAAACGTTGTACAGCCTCTCCAAAAACTACACAAAAAGACTTCTATCTAGTTCAGCTAATGCAGCAAAGAAGATCAAACTAATCTCCCAGGAATATGAAAAGATGACATTGAACTATCAGCTGAAACATATATAAGATCTGAAACACATTGATAAACAGATGCAGAAACACAATATTTCAAATAAATACTGGGTTAGTTTACAGCATCCTTTTCATTTCTTGTTTTATTCAACAGTACAAGACCAACCTCACAAATAGAATGATGATCACCTGCTATTCAAGTCCAGCTCCCCAGCGTTGTTTTGCCAGTCTTGTGCTAGCCCATCCCCATTTTCTTGTTCATTCCCGTCATTGAGAAAATCCTCAGAGGGGTCCTCATCTACTTCTCCCCTTGGTGTATTACTACCCCAACCTTGAACCATTTCGTCCCCATTGCCTCTACGATGATGCTGCTGCTGCTGCTGCTGCGCAATGTCACTAACAGACCCATCCTCACCGAATGAAGCCGCAGCACTTGCTCGGATAGCCCGAGGCATACAAGCAGCCATTTCAGATTGTGCAAGGGCACCTGCCCGAGCATGCTCAGCCTGGGCCACTGCCATCCTCATTCTGGCTTCAGTTGCTGCTGCTTCCCTTTCAGCTTTCTCTCGGGATTCAATCTCAGCACGGAGTCCCAGCACCGCATGCTTCTCCTCCTGAAGGAGAGCTTGTTCTAACATGAGTTTCTCCTCGGAACGGAACTCTCCAAGAGCCCTTTTGCGCGACATTATGTTAAATGCAAGAACCTGTTTCTCAAAGGTAGCGGTGAGCTCAGCTATTTTGGATAGGATGTTGTGGTCCCATTGCTGGAGACGAGAGGGAATTTGACCTGTTATATCACTCTCCAGTATCCTGTCATCCTCTTCTGCCTCATAATCAGCCACGACATGGTAAGGAAGCAATCTGGAAGAGTTTAATACAATAAAGTGGCATGTCAAAGTAACAGAAAAAACTATGCAAATATTGTTCATATTAGTCTGCTCAAACGTTTCTGCTCATATTCCTTGTATGTCATTTAATCCACAAAAACTTTTCATCAACCTTCAATCTCGTGGTTGTTTCCACCATCTCCTTAAATATAATAGTGTCCCCTGACATCTCATCATTTTCATAATCACCTTTGTTCTACACAGCTTGCTAATGTGTTGTTCCCTCCCATACCTCGAATCACAAGTTATTATAATTTCTTGTACTTTCTCTAGTCACCACACAACTGGTCCTGATTTATTTTAGCATTGCAAATTTCTTTCTATTAATTCTCTTCTCCTTTCCTTGACCTCCAATCTTTCACACCCGTTGTATAGCAAATTTTTCTTTGTTAGATTATGTTTCACCTCAAGCATTAGCTTTGTTTTACCTTGCTTCCTACCCTTTGTTCTCAAGTACTTACATGATGAATGAGGATACAATGTTCCATAGGTACAAGATCTATAACTTGGTCTAACAAAAATAATAGCACATTAGCACTTCTTATCTAAAGCAGGAATAAGATACATAAGGTTCAAAACAGTCGCAAATTACGGGGGGAAATAGAATACAGTAGCCAAGAACCAATGCCGTGTGATGATCCTGCAAATGGTAACTAATGTATGTCAAATAAGACCTTCCGAAGGAAGAGTTAAAACTTGACCACGAGTTTTGTGTTACTATCATCAGCTTTCCCATAGCTTTTTTTACTTTATAATCTTTTAAAGATTAGTACAAAGCCCTCACCATATTGTTTCTTCCGATTCTAATTATCTACATTGATAAACCCACATTTATCTAAAAAAACACAATCATAAATCCTTTTTTTTTTTTGATAAAAAAAAAATACAATCATAAATCTTGAAACTCTCAGTTTGGCTTCAGTCAACTATTGTTTTACCTTCAACTTCATTTACACTTTAAAGATGCAGTTTTGCAATCTCAAACTTGGCACAGAAAATAAATAGTGCTGCATGATCCAATTTAAATTTTGCATATCGAAAACATATTGGCCAGAAAATTGACTAAATAATCGTATATCCTTGAGGGATTTAGTCTGAATATTGGAATGTAAGAGAATCAAATTAATACCAAATCTCCTAATCAAATGCTTAGGTAGCTGTTCATACCTCATAGAAGGATGTAACAACACGATGCCCAATATTTCTATCCCAATTGCAATTTATTTCTCTTGACTAACAATATCATATTACAACATACTCTTGGCCACCAAACTACATGTTCAATTTCCATAATGGCTAATCCTTGAGAACTTTAGTAGTAAGATTTTAATCTCCTCTAAATGAAGACAATTGCTTTCTTTGTTGTGATAAACCATTTGATAGCAATGACAGTCTCTGAATCTTTACTAGTTTCAGAAACCTGACTTCCTATTAATGGAATTTAAGCTCCCGATTGCATCATTCGCAGAAGTCACACAAAAGTTTTAATTTTTTAAAGTGACAAAAATCATAGGCCAGCACAGCAAATTGCAAACTCGCAATTAAGAAAAAATACTACCAGATCTTTTGTTGTTCCCATTAATTTATATGAAGAACTCATATCCATTTTTCAATGTCAATGCTTATTAAAATTGTCTACTTTGAGTTGCTACTCCAGCCTCCTCACTCACTCATCCAGCAATCTACCAAGATGGCGTAAACATTTGATTAAAAACGACAGGTCTGAAAATCTGATTTACAACAAACAATAATTCCAGCAGTCCCCCACAATCCAGAACTTATCGATATTAATAAACCATCATATATCTTTCCATCACAAATCAAGAGTTTGGTTTCCCTACCTATCACTGAAATCTTTATTTGAGTATCATTTAGTGTGACGAAATTAACAGTTTTGTGAAATTTATTATACCTACAAACCCAAAGAAAAAATGCAGATGAGAATGTCAATAAAAGGTGAAAAAGGTGCCTTCAAATGAACAAACTGGAAAAGAGCATGGCATGCAAAAGTAAAAAAGAATGTCAAGAAAATGTCACATGATTTCCTTCTTTTTTTTGGTAGAGTTTCACATGAAAAATACCTAGACATTGTAAGCATGTTCGATTAAAAATAGATAGCATAACATTAAATGAATCCACCAGTGGTTGGAAGATAAATTGTGACTTATTTGGCTGATAAACAAAATAGACATAATGCCTAAAAAACTCAGTTTTTGCTGAACAATTTCGACAAACGAATTACTATAGGTTCACCAAAATAAATCTCCTTCTCCTCTAGTTTTGGTAAAGAGCTTCTTGTAGAGAGCAGAGGTTGGGGCTCTTGTATCCCCTGTGTGGCACCAGACTAATTTATCGTTATCCATAGGATCGAAACGTGGAAGTCTTATGATGTGATCGGTCAAATGTGGCCCAAATAATTGCTGAAGGCTTTCTTCGTTCCACTCCCCATCTTCACATAATAGAGCTTTTACTATATGGGGTATGTGATGCGGGACGGAAAATGGATGCCAAAGATAATTTATATTAATACTCAGCAAACTGATTAGCAAGTTATTTTAAT
>JAEMOT010000806.1:25714-60359 GCA_019297695.1 Apostasia ramifera
ATTTTTAATTGAAGTAAGAAAATTGATGTATTTACAGTAAAAAAAATAAAAAAAAATATATTAGAATTTAAATATTAATGAATTTATGCATTTTAATTTATATATAATATTATAAAGTATATGAAATATGTGAAATATGTGAAATGCGTAAAATTTAAATTTAAAATTTGTGATAGTGGCAATATTTACGAATTGATGGTAAAATGCGTAATTTCGTGTAAATTTCATATCCTGTATGTAAAAACCCCTTAAAGATTTGATTAGGCTTTAGACTAATAAAAACATATTTTATGTACAATTTAAATAAGTTAAATTAGTGATTCTAAAAAAAGATTAATACTCATGAGAGAAGTTAGGATATCATACATCAAAATTCTTAAAATCTCAGTTATTTTTATTCTCAAAATCCCTCTCATTATTTTCATCTCCAAACCCTAATTCCCCTCTATAGCCTTCATTTCACATTAATTTTGGTAGGAGCATTCGTCTTATATAAGTTTTAGTATCAAAATATTTTTTTCATCAATTTTAATATCAAAGTATTATTATGTATCAACTAAATAATTTTAGTAGGCAGCCACAATGCATCATGACCTATAAAAAAACTAGTATGAAAATTAACCACCTTATTGATAGATCTGTATATATACGTAACTCTATATACCTTAAGGTCTCATTTAGTTGTGGTATTATTTTGAGAAATATTTTATTTTTTAACGAAAGAAAGATGAAAAATTTTATTATAATATTATGATGTGAAATAAAATTAAATTATTAGTAAGAATTATATTTAATGTGAAATAAAATTAAATTTTTTTTATTAAAGTATGTGTAGTATATAAAATAAAGTTAATTTTTAAGATGAAAATTTGTATGAATGTGAAATAAATTGATTTTTAATATTTAAATTTATATATGATGTAAAATAAATATAAAAATTGATGAATGTATTTTTAAAATTGCTTAGAAGGTTTTTTATCCCAACTAAATAAAACCTAAAAGCACTCAAAACAATAAAAATATCAATAAAGGAGTATTTTTTTTAAGGATAGTAAAATAGTAATGAGTGGAAGCTCCTATGGTCGCCCATAAGATGTCAACAATGACTATGGCAAAATCTCCCTCATCTGAATGTCATCTGCAGCATCCGCCCATCCTTTCGCGATCGTGTCCGCCTCCCATGCGCCTAGTCTCTGTCTTTGCAGTACTTTTAGTCTGTCTAGTTTCAATGACAACAATAACAGCAATGACAACAACAATAACAGCAATGACAACAACAATAATTATGAAAAATAATCAACATACCAAACTAATTATGATCTACTAACCTATCAAAACAACAATTATTTATGTTAGCTATCAACTTACCTGAATCCTCCCTACACAGTTGGGATTGTCTATGCAAAGATAAAAATAGAACTTGATATGGACAGTTAATTTTTTTATTATTAAATAGCTATGCATCGTTCTTTTTCATGAAGTGTACTACAAGTACAAGAATACAAATAATTGACAAGTATGACTACAAAAATAATACAACAAAATTACATTCAAGGATGCCAAAAATAGGATACAGTCGTGAATCTTTTTTTCAACATCACAGCTAATGAATGACAGCATTTCTGCTAGCTCCAAAAATATTTAATTGCTGACACTTCAATGAATACCTTCCTGGGTAGAAGAACCATATACAACAAAAAATTTGAATGTTAAAAGGAGCAAGGAAAAATTTTAACTTTGCTATATGTGCTGCAATTGTAGGAACAAGGAAAATAATAAGTTCTTATGGGCGGCAATAACTACTAATGATTCACTGTGTTTTTGTTCTTCAACGGAAATGTTCTCATTTTGCAAATCATGCATTAGAAGTCACGGTCTCTCAAGCAGAATCATTAATGGCTAAATTTGTAATATTTCGTGCTTCTTTCTTCTGAATCTGATGTGGTCACATGTGAAGCAGATTCATT
Source organism: Apostasia ramifera (assembly GCA_019297695.1). NCBI lineage: Eukaryota > Viridiplantae > Streptophyta > Magnoliopsida > Asparagales > Orchidaceae > Apostasia > Apostasia ramifera. The sequence continues at coordinate 27,682 of JAEMOT010000806.1, forward strand.
CTGAGAGTTCAGAGTTCCTTGTTCCTTGCTGCAAGCTCCAGTACATGATGCTAGCTGTAAGTGTAAGAATCATCTTCTGGTTTACCTGCATTTTGCAATATTTTTTAAGCTTTACAGCAAAATGGCTCCAAAATCAAATGTTCAAATTTCGAATACCATTGAACATTTTCGAATACCATTGAACATTTGCAGAACAATATAGATATTACATGACTTTTTTGTTTCGTTGTTAATGTATTGTTTACCTCCATGATGTCATCGGGGAGCAAGAAGATTGAACAACCAAGTTTTCTTGCAACACTGATTATATACGTAGCATTCAATTTATTGTCCTTGTCTGCACAAGTAGATTAAAGTTTTCATTAAGAAAATAAGAAGGTTTGAAGATTAGCAAGCTTAGATTCATCTGGCAATCATTTGTAAGCAGCTTAAACTTAAGTATAAGTTGCTTAGACTAATAGCATATCCAGATGGTCATGAGACATTCAAGCAGTAAAGCAACTCAGAACCATTTAAATTGCCTAAAACATAAGCTACCTAAAAAATGACTTGAAATTTAAACTGCTTCAAAGATTTTAAGCAGCTAAAAAAATTGAGATGCTTATGCTCAGAAGGGTCTCACCATTTTCACCCTTTGTGACAAGGCTCCAGTTTACAACCCTGGGTTCCACAGCACTGAGAAGTTCAAGGAAAAAAATCCCATTTGAGAGGCTCTTGTCCTGAAAAGCAAAATAAAAGGTGTACAGAAAATAGCAGATTGTCATGTCATCAAAAAGAAAAAGAAAAAGCAGATCGTCATCGATATCTGAATTCTAATTGCAGAAAGATAAAGATGAGCACACCTTGAAACTCTCCATATGAGAAGTTCTTCCAGATTTCTTCACTTTATTATTTGCCCAATTAAGTATATCAGCATCTGTGATCTCCTTTCCCTGGGAGTGAAATCGCAAGTTCCTTAACAGTTGCAGAATATTGGATCTCATCAATTGCCACAGGAAAGCTGACAAAAGTGCCAATAAAGGTTCCATTTAAATTCAAACAACTAATCTTTAAAGGTGATTTTTTTTCTCTTGAATGGAATCTTTGGAACATTCTATTCTACGATGGCATAGAGCAGGAGTGCATAGTTGGGATGAAAATTTCCGCAATATTTTAAAACAAGTAAATATGGGAAGTCCAGTGCAATCTAAGTATTGCTCAAGGAAACAACTACATCATTAAAGAAAATTATTAAAAAACAAGAGTAAATTGCATCCGAACCCCCTAGGTTGGCAAGACATTGCAAATTGATCCTAACAAACCTCAATTTGAGTCCCTAAGATTATAAAAGCATAGTCATTTAGTCTCAATTGAAATATAATTGTTAATTTTTTACTATTATTTAGTAAGGTACTAAGGTTATTCTCAATCGTTAACTTTTTAGCTTTTTAGACTATAATTTTGAATATTAATATTTTTTTAATTTAGAGCAAAAAAGCAACAAATATGAGAAATTAACTTTCATATTTTTGTTAAATTTTTAAAGAAGACGAGAATAGAGTATAGTCTATTAAAATGTATAAACTATTTAAATTAACAAAAAAATAATAATTAAATTTTACATTTTTTATTAGAAAAAGTCAAATGAAAAAGGCAAAATTCTAAAAAAGAGACTAAAATTGCAGCTCTTTTACAGGATTAAAATCGAGATTTTTCAAAAATTGGAACCAATTTACAATACCCTCCCATCCCCAGGAGCCCGGAAGCAATTTACCCAAAAAATGATGATTTGCCGGATGATAAATAAATGTATTTAAAACCTACCAAGAATAAGCTTCTTATTTCCTTGTACAATGTCATTCCCAGCTACATTTACTAGTGAGAAATTCAGGTCTTTGCCAATTTTTACAACCTGGTTGCAGTTTTCAACTTTTCTGAATGGCATCTTGATTGGAGGCTTATTTGCTTGCTTCCAATTAACTGTCCCGGGAAACAATTTGTCAAGCACTTCCAAAAGAACCCATCTGCACAAATTTACACAGAAATTAGCAGTAATCTATGTAGCGCTGAACATCATCTCCGAAGATGCTCACCCATTTCTGACATCCTCAAACAAGTTGTTCACATAACTCAAAATACCGAGACTATTGATCCAAAGTCGAAAGGCTCTTTCTTCCCTTGATACTTGGTCATCATCTGGCATCATTTCTGCAAAGGACATCTTTTTGCTGTCAACTGTCAAGCCATTCCTGAAAGACATATATGTGGTAAGTGCAAGATTGCAACAGCTCATACATATTTGTCAAGCTGAGTTTGAAGAATAAAATTGTAATGGTATAAATTGCTCCCATTACTAATGCATAATTGTAATTTTCAATTATGATTAAATAAATAAAGAATATTGTCCTCATTTATATTCTCCTCTATTCTTCCTCTCTTCTTATTCTTCATCTTTTCTTTGTTTTTCCTGTTATTCTTCCTCTTCTTCCCTTCAGTGCAAAGTTACGCCATAACTATCGAATGAGATTAGCATTATTCATGCAAACCAATTTGTTTACATTGAGTTTTACAATTATTTCATCCTTTTCTAAGCATAAGAAAGATGTAGGAAAACTCAACTCGAGAGCCTGACTTTCTGAACTACAAAAATGAACTCAAGAAATTTCTTAAGGAAATAAATGAAAAAAACTGCCTGAGGAACAATTTACCTATGTTGGAATATTTGTGCAACAAATGCCAGATTAAGATTTGGAGAGCCTTCAACGATGTCCTTTGGACTTACATATCTTTCACAATCAAGTTTTTCTGCATGTTCAATCACCATTTTTGCTCTCTCAGTAGGATCCTTTGTATTTAATGTAGCTGGACTGCAGTGCTCAGGGGCAAGAGTATTGAGAAGATATGCATAAGCTTCTCCATCCTAGATTCACAGAACTGACATTAATAACTAAATAAAAAGAAAAGGGACAGGAAGTTTTTAATAAAATCCAAAAAAAGTATCCAAGTGTTTTACATCATTGTCTTTAATAGCATATTACTAAATTGTTAATACGTTTTTGAGGATCATGGTTACCTTCAAGTCGGAGGAAAAATTTGTTACTTGCTTTTTGTAGCCTGCTTTTTGGAGATGAAAATTCATCCATTTCAGTAACATCTTTTCAGGTGGCAAATTGATAAGTTCCTCTACATCCTGCATCACACAACAGAAGTACATTAACTGATAAACAATAAGAAAACATAAAAGCCCGACATACAGTGCAGTATACCTTACTGTCATCTACCAACTCCACCAGTTGTGGTGTCCTTTTAAGATTAAGATCTGCCAGCAGTTGAATCTGGAATGAGGATGCATTGCAGTATTTCAAATATTAAATAACGTTGTATGAAATAGCATTAAACAAGAAAAGATGAGAAAATATTGTTGTTCAGCAATTATATCTAAATGAAAGTATGAGCTTATCATAGTATTAGTTTGTCATATATGCCACAACACTATTAGATAGAAGCAAGAATGTACCTTTATAATCTGAGATACCAGTCCAAGCACCAAATGAGGCTGCAAGACAAATGCATAAAAAAAGATAGATAATTTGAAATCATTGCAGTTCATCAAATCAGGGTTCAAAAGTTGCAAAAAAGAGGTCAATCTGAAACTATAAATCAGGGGAAAAAAATGAACTTTGCAAAAATGATTAGATGGATGTCCCCTTAATATATATAAAAACATGAAAAATAAAACGCTAATGATAAACAAATGATATAATACATGAAATTGAAATCCCCAATTTATCAGCAATTTCATCCAACTAAAAAGACATACATCAAAAATACATATGCAATGAAAACATTCAGTAAATAAGTAATTCCAGTAAGTAAAAAGAGGACTCTGCAGGTGTATTGGAATGATTTTGGAGTATATAATGAGGTTAGTTTACAGAATGCTTCAAGGACATACAATCCTCCCCTAAATGACAATCTATATGTACTCAAGTGGATTCATTTTAGCAGAAAATCTCCAAAAGGGGATGAGATAGAGAGCTTAGACTTACTCTTCCTTCAACCAAGTCCTGTGTTCCAATGTTTACCACAGTACATCCAATGGCCTTAGCAGAGTTGAGGCAAAGAGTGTGATTCTCATTTCTCTCCCAAGGGTTCAAGACCTTTTTCATATTAATTGCTCTCTCATCTATGGTGCCAGAAACTGCTATGTTGATCAGCTTACTGCATGAAGCAATGAAGCATCAGTCAAAACCTACATGAACCTGATTCAATCTGCACACTAACATGCACATATATTGCTTATTATTTAGTTACATTCTAGTAAGAACGTAAGACCATAACCTGCAAACTTAAGCTTTTAGAATTAACAATTCCGACTTTCAAGCTCACCACAAGAGGACGCCATCCTTCGCTAGGTCAAAAAAAGCATTAGAATCAGGATCCAGTGGCAGAAAATTCTTCAAAAATTTATCTTCAGCGAGGCAATTATTGATGTGTGCCACATACGAGGCTTTCTCAGATTGACTGATGGTATGCTGTGTTACAGTTGTCGATGATTTCAAGAATGAAGTCGACTTTAGCAGTGATGAAGCATGCCTTTTGCCTCCCAATTTGGCTACCGCGCGAGCTTGTAGATTCAGATATGCCTGCACAAATGCACAATGCATTCACTCCTCTTAAAACCGAGAATTCAAATCTAAATTTGTTAAAGATTGATAACCCGAATTTTATTTGGTCTAGCTAAAAGAAATTGCAGTGCAACAATTTTGAGAAAAGAAATAACAGAGAGATCAGGTCAATATTGCTCTGTTTGTTGGGACAGAAGTATTCTGAATAATTTGTAGCCGTTGCTCCTTTTTGTACACATCTTTATCTAATATAGTGATATTCTTTTCTGCCAGTAGTTTTTCCCAGAAATTAGGGCTTTCCACCTAAATCTATGTGTTACTTGCCATTGATTATCGTTTTGCTATATCAGAATTTACATCAAAAGGAATTAAAATTACCCGGAGGAACTCTTCGAAATCTATTTCAATGCTGGAGTCAGCATAAGATTCGCGCAATATCGCCTCAATCTCTCCCTCAAAGAGCACTCCATTGATGCGCTTTATCTTAGCCATGACCGGTGGCAGATTGGCAACCGTCACCGTGGCTGAATCCGCCCATTCCTGCTTAAAATCGGCGAACTAACCGATCCCATTCCCACAAGGAGTTAAAATCATAAACATTAGAAATTCTATTATGTAAAGATGATAGTTGGCTTTCTGATTGCTTACCTTAGATTTGAGGCTTCGCAACTCGACCTGCGTGAAATGGCCCTGGAGAGCCGGATCAGATAGATGGACTCCAGTATAACTCGACATCCCTTTATATCTATTTCTCCGAAATGATGAAAAGACGCAAAGCGCGCGAGCTTGGAGTTGGATTCAGATCAGAAAGAAGAAGCATACCCAAAAAATATGCTTTGCAGATTCGATCTCATCTGTGAAGAGGATCGGATGTCTGTAAATCACGCAAACCATGCATTGCAGATCGCATTCCTCGTGAAATGAGAGAAAGGATGGAGAATGTGGGGGATAACTAACCTGTTATAACCGAAGGGTGTACGTGGTTGCTTTCCCTTATTTTACGTCTGCAAAACACAGCTATTCCCTCTACATTGCTCGGGCTCCAAGAAAAGGGAGCAGAGAGGAAGAAGCATCTCGTCATCGTTGAGCCATTCAGGGAGCACTTAAAAGAGTCTCTTTTTTTTTTTTTGAAAACTCAGTACTTTTCCAAACTCAAAAACATTACCTTTCATTGACAATTTAGAACCATATCCTTGCAAGCCAGATTTTGGAGAAAGAGAAGCATAAAAGAATTCATATTGCATCTTCTTTCGTATTAAAAGCATAGCTCGTTAGACAATGTGCCACCAAATTTTCGCTACGAGGGCAATGGAGAATTGCCTCGCTTTGAGCCTTGCTCATACTTTCTTTTACTTCTTGTATAATGTGAGCCTCAAATACCAAGGGTGCTGAGTATATTATAGACTGAATAACGTTAAGCATGTCAGTCTCAATGATCTACTTATTTAGCCTTTGTCCTTTTATAAGTTCTAAGCCTATCTTCACCGTCATATACTCAACAATATAAGGAGAGAAAATTCCTTTAATAACTTTGGAGGCTGCTATTATGACCGATCCTTAGTAATTCCTGATAATTATTCCAACACCACACCTCTGGTGCCCCTCTTCAGTTGAAGCATCGACATTAATTTTCACAAAGCCAGGGCTAGGCGGTTTTCATTGTGAGAGGTAGGGTTGTGGGTTCTTTTACTTTTTGCCACCCTCTTGGATGCTGATATAATTGTTTAAAATCTGTTAACTCTTCTCATTGCTTGAGCTAGCAAGAAAGGATGCCTTCAAATAGTAATTGATTATGAGATGTCTATATATTCCAACTAATTGCACAAAACACCTCAACATCTTCATTAGGTCCTTTTTCGGCCATGTAGCAGTAAAGATCTGCCCATGATCTAGCCCTAAATTCATGTAAATGCTCGTCAGACCTCTTGAGTAGTGGAACAAGACCAAAGAGAGTGTAGTAAGCTTTCCTCTATTTCTCCACAGCACTGGCATTGAGTTGCTACTGACATATCCCATTTTGTGAGTTGGGTTGTTGCAGGCCAAGTTTCATATATTGTTTTCCATGAATAAATTTTGATCTTACTTGGAGACCTAAAATTTCAAAGTTTCCCATGTCAACCTCTCTATCTATTATCCATTGAGCCCCATGGTGTGCTTATAGAGTCCAATGCTACACAATACCCATTTTTCACATGATATTCTTTTTTTTGTCAAAGTGACAAATGAGTAGATCTTCTTTTGCACTAAAATCAACTAGAATCTTTTTTATGGTTACATGGTCCACTCGCCATAGAATATTTTGGTTTGAAGTCATGTGGTTTGGGTATCCATTGATTTTTAAATATTCTCATTTTTATCTCATTACCAATCCTACATTGAATATCTTTTTGAATAAGCTCTATAGCCTATAAAATACTGTGCCAAATATATGACATTAGCACCAACTTGTGCAGTGAGGAAATCTGAGTTTCGAAAGTTTATTTTGTCACATCCTGTTCTAGCATATCATATTATACAAAATTTTAGTGATACATCAACAGAATAAGAGCGACAGGAACAAATAAATATAAAATTTTAATAATTATATAACCTATCACAAAAAATATGAACGTATCAACTCTATATGCATTTACATTGAGCCACTATATATAATTTTATTATAAAGTCAGTTGTTTATAAAAATATATGTTCAAAATATGCAACAAAAATAAATAGAAATCTTTCTATCCAAGTTAATCTGTAAAATAATAATAATAATAATAATAATAATAAGGTGAGTACAAATTACTTAGTGGATAGTCCAGACTAAATAAACAATTAAATTCGGAGATAAATAAACATGCATCAAATAATCAGAATTTAAATTGCTATTATATGATAGTAGGAAAAATATACATATTAAAAGATAACAAATAGAAGTGTTACAAGCCAAAGCTAATATAATAATCAAAAGTTATTTATATATCGCTTATATTTTGAATATTTAATTATAAAAAATATAATTTTTTTTACATTGATGATGGATGATTAGATTTTTCTCTCTATAATAACATGAAGGTTAGATTGTCTCTAACTTGATGGAAAAATGTTAGTAGTAAATATTTAATTTTAGAAATTAAATAAATAAAAAGTGTTTTTTAAAGTGATGTGTAATTTCAATAAAAAAAAGGAGACCAATAATCAATGAGCGGCCCTGTTTGGTTGGAGACCAGGCCATGACCAAAATGGCCTCCAACGCAGGGCAGATTGGTTGAGAGGAGACAGAAACAATAGATTTTTTCTCGCAAAGGCCACTAGTCAGACACATGAAAAGCACATCCAAGAAATTCATAATGAAAATGGAGCGCAAGTGACTAGTCAATAAGACATTGCAAAGGGGATTGAGCATTATTTCAAATTCTTATTTGCCACTTCCCATCAAATTTAGGATGTCATTGGGCTGATCACAGAGGAGTAAGACCAGTCATCAACAAAGAAATCTTAGAGAGATTGTAGACTCCTTTTGATGCTGAAGAAATCCGATTAGCTCTCTTTGAGATAAAGCCATGGAAATCACTTGGGCCAGATGGGTTCCACGCCAGATTCTATCGAGATGACTGGCGGACAATAAGCGGTGTCGTTAGCAAATCTTGTCTAGAGATCCTGGATATTGAATTTCAATCTTGCGTGATTTTTTTCCCAAATTTGATTTTTTTTTTAATACAATTCTTGTTGTTCTTTGTACTTCTTTAATTATCTGATTTTGAAACAGTATTTTTTGAATTGCTATAGTTTTTTTTCCTACATTTTCTTGCTTTGTATGAAATTTATTCTGGGATGCCGTACGTGTTGTCTGTTATATTCGCTCGAAACATGATTCAATTTGGCTGCCGGCTCAAATCATATCCCCCATTTCGATTTCGGACCGATTTCAAACCAAGCCAAACTCGAAATTTTTAATTTCGAGTTGACTTCGACTTTCTCGAAATCTGTCCGATAACGGCCCTAAACTAAACTATTCAAATTTGACAAAAAAATGATTGAAATAACGTTTTTGTTTTAATAAAAAAAGTCAATTAAAATTATATTTTTTGTGTTAATATCATTAACATATATAATTTTTATCTTCCGGGCCCATATTGCCATCTCTAAAATAAAAACTTAGATGCACATTTTCTTGAGTTATATTAGCATTAATCTCCATTTCAATATCATGAAACATTTCAATGATCTGGCCCAGATCCAGATGGTTTGATGGGCCTCTACAAGATTTACAGTTGGATTAAATATCTTAGGGTAGATTGCATTCGGCTTTTTGAGGTCCGAAGGGTATCCCAAATTTGTTCTAATATTTTAAAAATCTCAATTTTATTCTCTAAAGTTGTAAAAGAGTTACAGGTTTGGTGCCTAACTAGAAAGCAAAAATAATAATAATAATAATAATAATAATAATAATAATAATAATAATAATAATAAATAATTCAAGTGCACAAGCAGCACAACATAAAAAAATTTTAAAGTACTATTTAGCACGAGTATTAAAATCAAAATTAAAATAGTATTAATTTAAATAATAATAATAATAATAGTAATATAAATTTTTAATAAACACAATTTTTAATTAAAATTGATAATTAATAATTAAATTGGTACACGATTTAAAAATACATATGATTTTATTTGGAAAAAAAAAAAAAATTGGTGGGAAACATTAAATTTCAAATTTGTTTCCGCTGCAGCTAGTGAAACTCACATGATTCACAACAACTGTTGTGAAGTGTGAACGTGTTAATGCTGACAAAAGGGCGGCCGCTTGCTCCGTTTCACGTGAAAATTAAAATCAGAATCAAAATAATATTAATTTAAAAAATAATAATAATAAATAATTTTTTTAATAATTTTACATAAATTTTAATATAAAAATATTATTTTATTTTATATATTTGATAATTTTTAATAAAAATATTAATTTTATTTTATATTTTAGATCAAAATACTCGATTTAAATATTTTGATCTAGAATATGAAATAAAGTTAATATTTTTATTGAAAATTATTGATATGAAATAAAATAATATTTTTTTATATTAAAATTTGTGCAGAATAATTAAAAAAATTTATTTATTATTATTATTATTGTTTTTTAAAATAGTATTATTTTGGTCCTGATTTTGTTCCTCACGCCAAACAGGGCTAGTCGCCTTCACATCAAAAGGTTGCATGGGTCCCTTTGCGTCGTGAAACTTATTCTGTTTTGAATTAACTCGTGCTAAATTTAAGGTAGTTTGGGAGTTTTAATCGAACTAACTCAAGTCTTTTAAAAATTTAATATTATTAAAATAACAAAAATATCTGATGATATTTAAAATAAAGTTGGCTTAATAAAAATTATAATTATACATAAATAAAAAACTACATTAAATTAATTAATATATTATTTATATTTGAAAAATAAAGATCGAGTCAAACTCAATCTAATTCAACTATGACTCATAATTAGGTTCAATAAACTCGAATTAAATTTAGTTTAAGTTAAATATTAATCTGAATATTAAGTGACGACTATTGATTTTGGTCAATTCATCGTGGTTTCACAACATGAAATGGAAAATTAATTAAAATATATTACATAAATTTGGGGATTTTATTTATGAATCTCATAAAGAGGATGGTTTCAAAATTTGACTTCGATTTTGGTTTTACCTGAAAATTAAAAATATGAGCTTCGATAATTCTACTATTTTAATAATTTCATTTTTACAATAATGCATATTATAGTCTTTCATTGCTGGCTCAAAAATGAAGCTTTTAAAAAAATTTGCTCTAAAACTATGAGAATTTCATGTAAAATAAAACTTACGAATTTTGAATCTATAATGAAATTAAAAAGAAAATGTCAAAACTAATCAGTTACAGTGGAACTAAAAACCATAAAATTAAGTATATTAATGATATTATATTAATATATAAAATTTAGACTTATTTTATAAGATAATGAGTGTATTTATATGTTAAAATTAACTTAATTAAATTTTAACTAACATATGATATCATACATAAATTATAATATTAAAATTTAATTATATTTTATATCATATATATATATATATATATATTAAAATAACAACTAATTTATATTATTATTTTTCACATTTTAGTGTAATAATTAAATTTATTTTACATTATATATAAATTTAAATAAAAATTTATTTTATCAAATTTAATTTAAATTTAAATTTTTAAATTTACTTTTACAAAAATTATTTTTTGCAAACTACTTACTCCTGCATATATCTTATACCAAACTTTTACATTTTATCCTATTTGCTTCGAAGTTAAAAATTAATTTAGTTTAATTTTAATTTTGTATATTACATTACATATAAAATTTAATATTAAAAATTAAATTTTATTTTACATCCAATTTTATATTATTTTTATTGTCATATTTAAATTTAATATTTATTTATGTAGTAATTTTTTATGTAATTTTTACGATACTTACTCCTTGCATACATAAATACTTATGTATGTAATATATATATATATATATGTAATTACATATATATACATAATTATATAAATAAATTCATATTTATACAAAAATTTGGATATATATATATATACATAGAGAAACATATACATATAGTGGAAACATAAATATATACATGTATTGTTAAATTGAATGCAATAAATAATTTTATTTCGTAAATACTATCTTTAAAGTATTTAATTACCTCCACTATTAATATTGTAGGGTTAATGGTAATAATATTTTAGGACTTAATAAAATCACTTGAAAATTAAGTTAAAAATTAATTTAGTTTAATTTTAACTTTGCATATTACATCACATATAAAATTTAATATTAAAGATTAATTTTATTTCACATCCTACACATATTATTAAAATAATAACTATATTATATCACATCTTTTACATATTCCAACATAATAACTAATTTTATATCACATATCTTAACATAATAATTAATTTTACTTTACATCATTCACATCTTTCAATAAAAAAATATCTCTATCTAAATTTAATTTTAACATTGTTAAATTTAACCTTACAAACAAACAGACCCAGAGATTGCAAAAGGATGAGTTTAAACTTACTCTTTTTTTTATCATTACCCAAACTTTCTTTTACCACTCTCCGCCCCTCTTCACTTTATTTCTAGTAAAAATCGTACCCACTCTAATAAAAATTATACCCAATTTGTCCAGTCATACTCCACTTCATTTCTACAATCGCCCTGTGCCACCCTACTTCGCTTCATCCTAAATCTATTACTAATAAATTATTCTAAATAAAAATAAATAGATAATGACTATTTAAATTTTTTATTTTGAGATTATGTAATAAATTTTAATTACTAGCAAATTACAAGTAGAAGCGGCTCACGGATCGCGAGAATAGTTGTAGGACTTATACTCATCCTATTAAAGGCGGGTTAAAGCGAATTAAATAATATGAATATAAATTATCATCTCATAAACTTTTATTTTATGAGAGTTTATGAATTTGAATTATTTTCTGATAGATTTTTAAATACATTGCATCTTCGTATCAATTCATAATGTTGTAAATTTAATTAAAACTTTACTTAATTGAGATGCAGTGATGAAAAATCCTTTATAGCTTAAGAAGTACTTAAAAATATTTCAAATTAATATATTCACTTAAACTAAAATTCCAATTTTATGAAATAGTTGATCCATACAAAAATCCTTCAATTATAAATCAAATTATATTCTCCAATATTTGGAGATTTTTTGTAGCGGGGCCTTCGCGGTCAGCATACCGCAACTTAAAAAATGATGACGTAAACGTTCCTGACGCAATCACGATGATGTCACGTTCCCCGTTTAACAGTTTTCCGCATTAAAAATGTTTTTTTTATTGGCAAAAGTTTTAATTTCTCATTTATTATTCGTTAATTTTAGAGCAACAATAAAAAATTAATTTTAATAAAATTAAATTTAAAATTAGATGATAATATCGTTCAGAAATAATAACAATTAGATCCTCCAGTTAAAAATTATATGCAGTTTGGTCCTTATAGTTTCTAAATTAATCTAATTAATTTTATAATTTGAGTTAACGTACAAATAATTCCTTCATTATTAATTAAAATACTTAATGGAAAATATTTTTTAATTAATAAATTAATTTAAATATTTTTTATTTAAAATATTTATTAAGCAATTAAATTAATTAAATCAATCTATTAGTTAGAGAAAATATCTTCGATTCAGTCTCTTTTTTAATGACAAAGAGCTTGTTTGCACATTACCACAAGCTAGAGAGCTAATTTTATTAATTTAGAAATTAGAGGAATCTAAATGCAGGTAAACCTAAACTAAAAAGACTCAATTATTGTTTATTCTATGATATAAATTAATTATTATTTGATACATATTAATATAAATATAAAATAATGTTAATTTTTTATTTTAAAATATATTTATGTGTCATATGAAATAGTTAAATTTTAATATTTAAACACCTCCTTATAATTAATAAATTAGAGTTTAGATAGGCCAGAATAAATTTTGACTTATTGTTAGCACTGATGTTTGTTGAATAAAGATATAAACGGTCATTATTGTTATCAAATTAACCTCCTTATACTACACATTTTAAGAACGTTGGCATTTTTTTTTTTGCTTTTACATATCAATTAAAAACTAAACAATAACATTTAAAGCTAACGTGAGTTAAACTTCAGAGAGGAAGTGATCAAAGATCACCAGAGAAGCCACATACTTCGCTATATTCATCAATAAATGTTTCAGGAAGATTTGGGCATATATATGATCTTTTGAAATTGAAAAAAGATGTCTTCCAAATAATAATAATGTTATTGAATGTAACAAATATAATAGTAATTTTATATATATATTAGTCTTGTAAAAAAAAAATTATTTCATTAAGAAGCACTTGAATCTAGAAAGAAGTATGGAGATGCAAATCACTGATAGAAACATTGGGTCATGGTCAACAGGGGGAGGGGTCTATAAATATGGAGCACTATGCTTCTTTCTCTCTGCACAGCCCTTGCAAGCTAAAGAGACAGCAGCACTTATAGCCATGGAGATTGAGCGTGTTCTTCACATGGTGGGAGGGGAAGGAGAGAACAGCTATGCTAATAATTCCAGGCTTCAGGTAATTAATTTTGCCATTTAACTTCCTAATTAACTATTTAATTTATCTTTTCAGTTCATTTATTTCATTAAAAGGCAATAATCATCTATGTTTTAATTGATTTCAAATCGAACTGATTTTCTTGTTATATTACAATATGCACTTAATTAAGTCTATTATATTGTAATACTTCTCTCAAAGCTAAACATGAGTGGCAGAACCAAGACCTTAAACTAGGGGTCAAATAAAATATTTATAATAATAATATTATAAAAATTTAAAATTATTTAAATTATTAAATAATAATAAAAATCAAAATTCTTACTACTATAAAACTAACATAAATAATCTTATATAAAGTTCAATTATTTTTTTTATTATTAATATTTTTTTTCACAATACATTTTTATCTCATTATTTTTTCTAGAGTTAAGATTAGAATTTAAATTATATTTTATTTTAAATAAAAAATTTTGATTTAAGAATTCTGCTACATACCTCAAATAACTAACTAATAAAATAGCTACTTATAAATTAAAATTTTAATACACTAGATTATTCAATAAATTAAGTGCTAATTTATTAAATAATTTAGTGAATTAAAACTCTAAATTATGATTAGTTAATTGATTATTTAATTATTAGGGCTATATGATAATTTCTTAATTTAAATATAAGATACGTAAATAAATTTTTTATGTTGAATGAGTTCTCGCCAACATGAAGTCTGTTTATATGATTTATATATTGAATAATTTATAAAAAATATATGAAAAATTAAAATTATATGTTATCTAAATAATTTGTTAATCTAATATCTACTTTTTCAGTTTATTATCTCAATTAATGATAAGATATTTATTACATAAAATTTAGAACTGAAAATAAAAAAAAAAACTTAAAAGCTGTAAGTTAAAAAAAATCAGGGCTGATTCCCATGTGGCTCCGCCACTGACATGACATGCAAAATATCATGCATGTGCTAAAAAAAAATTAATCGAGCATTCGATGAACAACTCAATATTTGATTCGATGAGAGCTTGTTCATGTTTGGTTCATCAATATAACAAACAAGCTTGAACATAATTTTAAAAACTCAATTGGTGAATGAACGAGTTTGAAAATACTAATATTTGGCTCTTTGATGTTCATAAATTGTTTATACGAAGCTCATAAATATGCTCGATTATAAGGCACAATATAATTTTTTTTAAAATATTTTAGTATATCTTACTTATTGAGAAAAAAATTATGAATTATGATGATGAGCTTAAAAAGCGGCTTAATTGAGTTGAGTTCAAGTTGATTAGATTCAATTAAAATTTAGTTCAAATTAAAATTTGACTCATTTTGATACCCCAAATTTCGCATGAGCACCCAGGAGAAGGCAATCTATAGAACAAGGTCCACAGTAGAGGAAGCCGTGAGACAAATCTGCACCAGCTTTCTACCTGAAAAGCTAGTGGTGGCAGACTTGGGCTGCTCCTCCGGCCCCAACGCTTTCCTGGTGATGTCGGAGATCATCGGCGCCGTCGACGAGCACTGCTGCCTCCGGCGGCCGGCCGGCCACCCGCCGGAGATCCAGTTCTTCCTCAACGACCTCCCTGGCAATGACTTCAACAGCACCTTCCGGCTGCTCGTGCTCTACCGGAATCAAGTGAAGGAAGGGGGGAAGATTTCTGTGCCCTTTTATGCCGTTGGATTGCCGGGCTCCTTCTACGGCAGGCTCTTCCCTTCCAGATCTGTTCACTTCTTCCACTCTTCTTACTGCCTCATGTGGCTGTCACAGGTCCGTCTAATTATATTTCTTCATTTAAAAGTCCTGTTTGACGCGAGGACTAAAACAGAATCAAAATAATATTAATTTTAAAAATAATAATAAATAAAGTATTTTAATTATTTTACATAAATTTTAATATAAAAAATAATATTTTACTTCACATACTCAATAATTTTTAATAAAAATATAAAATTTATTTCACATCTTAAATCAAAATACTCAATTTGAATATTTTATTTTAGAATGTGAAATAAAGTTTATATTTTTATTTTAAATTATTGAATATGTAAAGTAAAATAATATTTTTTATATTTGAATTTGTGTAGAATAATTTAAAAAATTTATTTATTATTATTATTATTTTTTTTTAAATTAGTATCATTTTGGTCCTGTTTAGGTCTTCTAGTTTGGATTTTTCTAATTTTTAAATTAATTATAATAATAATTTTAAAAATAATGCAATTAAATTGGCGACTAAAAAGTTTTTGGAACAATCGCATACATGTCACTAAAATTAAGTTATTTTATATATTTGACATATTACATATTGGTCAATAAAATCATACAAAAGTTATATCTCATGTACAATTTATATCGTAAAGTAATGATATGTACGTAATAAGGGTTATAATTTTTATATAATTTTAATGATTAATATGTAATATTAAAAATTTGAGTATCAAGTATAAATAGATAAATTTTAGTAATATATATGTAATTACCTTAAAACTTTTGCTCTCTTTTTTTTTTTATTTTCTTCTTACATATCTACCTCTCTTTTTCTCATTAAAAAAAAAAAAAAATCTTCCCCCTCTTCTCTCTCTATCTTCGCCCCGACCATTGTTGCTCTCGGGCAGCATCTCTCGCTGCCCGACGCTGTCATCCACGGTAGCTTATCCCGGAGTTATTGCCTAGGCATAATATTGGGCGCAAATAAAGAAGATAGAGATGGGGAACTGCAAAATTCTTTTTACGCATGAATTTAATGCTAAATAATCAAATTTCATTATTTCTCAAAATAGAGGGAATAATTTGGTTGATTTGAATATTAATGAAATTTAAACGGACGCACGTAAGCTCAAACTAGATGAACCTATTTCACATTTACCTCCTTTTTATTGTATATGCAAATAATAAGATTAGTATATTTAATGTATAATATTTTAGTTTTAATTTACTTGCATTACAAAATTATACGTGGGTCACTAATTAGCATGAATTATGTCTTTTACGTAAAAAAAGAATAATATAGTATACTTAATGCACAAGAGATGATTACAAAAAAAAATTTAAAAAATTTTATTAACATGTTTTGTAAATGATTTTCATTCACATTAGTAAATAATAAAATGTTATACATTAATAATAATAATAATAATAAAATTTTCACTTTTTTTTTTATGATTGAAGGTGCCCAAAGGGCTAGAGGGTGAGGAAGGTGCTGAGTTAAATGCAGGGAATATATACATTGCAGAGGGATGTTCTTCTGTTGTGAGAAGTTTGTACTTGGCACAATTTCAGAAAGACTTCCATAATTTTCTGAAATTGCGTTCTGAAGAGCTCTTATTGGGAGGGAGGATGGTCTTGTCATTTTTGGGAAGGAGGAACTCTCCAGACGCAGGAGAGCCGTCTTACATGTGGCAGCTACTATCAGAGGCGCTAAATTCTATTGTTCTTGAGGTAAATCAAATCTTTCATTTGTTTATATATATGTATCTAAAATTAATTATATTTTCTCAAATTCATGTCCAAAAAATAAAAAATGTGTATTCAAATTATTTTTTTATCTGATAAAGTTTGTTAAATTTAACTCGGTATTTTAAAAAATTTAAAATATATGCATATTTAAGCGTTAAAAATTAATATTTTAAGCTAAGACATGTAGAAGAAGAAAAGTTAATACCATAATAGTAATTTATAATATTTGAATATATTTTCTATGCTTAAACATATTTTTTTATTTTATTTTAGATTTAATAATTTAATGGTCAAGAAGAGTGAGCGCTTTAGATATCTTTGGTCAATCATACAAAATAATGGTGAAATAAATAATGACATTATTAGCAGAATTCAAGTAAGATGGATAAAATGAAGAAATAATTCTAGTGTGTTGTGCGATAGAAATATTTTATCCAGACTTAAGGATAAATTTTCTAAAATTATAATAAGACCAGCGATGATATATGGTGCCGAATGCTGATATGTAAAGAGAAAATATATAAATAACATAAGTATTGCAAAAATAAGTATGCTAAGATGGATGTATGGATATACATGAAATGATAGAGTGAGAATGCATATATCTGTAAGAAAATTGGTGTTACACCAATTGAGAATAAACTTAGAGAAAGTCGACTTAGATGGTTAGAAAAATCAAGTTATTAGATTTTACTTATATTCAAAGAGGAAGATAGAGACTAAAGAAGACATGATAAAAAAATTATAATAAGGAGTGATCTTACTCACTTAAACTTAAATAATAATTTATTAATTGATAGAACACAATAAAAAAAAAATTATATAGCCGACCCCACTTAGTGGGATTAAGCTTGGTTGTTGTTGTTGTAATAATTTAATAGTCAAGCTTAATGGAATCCTTTAAAAATTATTCACGTAAATACTATTTTGGGCAAGAGTAAGCGTACGAATATATGACCTGACCTGAATCTAACTAGAAAATTGTAAGGATGGGACATGAATTTTGAAATGAGTCACATACAGGTTAAACATAATCGAGTTAGATCAAGTTCGAATTTGAGTTACTCATTTATAAATATTTATTTTATAAATAAGTTAGATTGAAGGGTTGACCCAACCCTTTTATTAATTTGGTCTGTTTTGTGCCATTGATTTTGACTTATTTTAATTAATTGAGTCAGACTCAAATTGAGTTATTCAGGTCAGGTCGAATTTGTATTCAAGTCACCCCTAATCCACCAACTCATTTTACTACCATTAAGCATGACATATCAAAATGATATATTTTTAGTTTTTTGGACTTAGGTAAAATCAAAATTCTATAATAAGATCACCTAAAAGTAATTAATTACCCTTATATATATTATGAATATACTCTTTTATCATAATTGTTTTTCATAGGGGCTTGTGGAAAAGGCTACCCTTGATGCTTTCAATCTGCCATTTTATGCACCATTAATGGAGGAAGTGAAATTGATCATTGCAGAAGAAGGGTCTTTTGAGCTCAATCAAGCGCAAACTTTCGGCTTAAATTGGGACCCTTTTGATGATCCTGTGATAAATAACACGACAAGCGGCATAAACGTGGCAAAATACATAAGGGCAGTAACTGAACCTCTCCTTGTTCCGCATTTCGGAGAACAAATAATGGATGCTTTGTTTTCGAGATACGCAAAAAGTGTTGCCACGTACATGTTAAAGAAGACATGCAAATATGCGACTTTCATCCTTAGCTTGAAGCTCAAAGGGAAGAGTACTATATGAAGCCAATGATATTCGGTGCTAAGAAGAAAATAAAAATTTGCTATCAAAAAAAAAAAAAGAAAATAAAAATATTATATCACATAAATATATTTTTTCAGTAAAAGAATTGTACCAGAGTCAAGGCAAACTTGAATTCCATCAAGTTCAGATGTTCTTCTACTGAGATTAATGGAAATTATATGTTATATATATAAGATTTTGCATATTTTTTGAATGAAAATCAAATGATTATTTCATTCATGAGCTATTATATAATTTATTATTAAATAAATTTATGACTTAAATTTTTTTTTCAATAGGATATCTGATAATAATGAACCTATATATAATTATTCATTTATAAATATTTTTTTTTATTTTTTTCATTGATGCAATGTCGAGCTTATTTGATTCGATTCTACATCGACATAAGATTGTATTAATAAAAATTTCAAATCATAAAAATAGCTTGTTAGTCAGCCCATTACCAAAGCCCAAATAAGCCCAAGGTTCAGAATTAAGGATACGGTTGAGCTACAGTTGTATAAATCCCAGGACTAATTAAGCATACGCAATAAAATCTAATTATTTTATATAATTAATATTTAAATTTTTAACATTATATATTAAATACTAAAATTATATATTAAAAATAATTTATGCCACAAAATTATAAAATATATGAATTAAAAATTATAATTTTCACATAATTTTAATATAACATATTTAGATACGTGAACAATAGAATTATAATTATGCACAATCTAATTATAAAATATTATTTAACAGTTAATTTAGATTCAAAATAAATAGAGTTGGTGTTGTTGACGGTTTAGACCTCATAGGCTTAAAAATGGCTTGAAGATGTTTTTTTTGTTAATTCGACTTTATTTGATTAAAAAAATATTTTAAGGAAAAAATTTGCCTCGTTATCCGATCATGGCATGTGGATGGGTCGGACCCCATATATGAAGCACGGTCACTCGAATATGAGTCATCGAATAACCCAGGTGACTTGGTCGGTTTATGGCCCCCTAATTGAATAAGCATGGAGCTAGCCGAGCGGTGGGGTCGAACAGCTAACCTATTTTTTAACAAGCTATCACGTCACCCTATAATGTGACGAACTCTTGTAGAGACAGGAAAGAGGCAACTGTCATTAATATTTGAGTTGCTTGGCATTGTGAATAGACCTGGCCACCAATGCGTTGCCCTGTTATTCCCTTATTAATGAAGTCCACCTGCGCCATCTAATTTTATCTATATTCCATCCTCACTATAAATAACTTCATTTATGACGAGGAGGGGGTTCTTTGAACTGGCGAAAAAAAGAAGAAAAAGGGGTTCCATGAGAGCTATCTAAATATTATTTACTTCCAATTCGGCAACAGCTTCGGCCTAGTTCGACTAGCACCTTTCAACATTATCCTTCAACTTGCCACAGCTTGCTTTCATTTATCCATTTTCTTCAAGGAATTTGCATCAAGAAAAATTATCTTTTCCCTCCTTAACTCTATATAACTATATTAATCCTTATTTGGTTCACGTTTAATATCTCAGATACATAAATTTTAATATTATGTAATGTTTTAGTTCATATTTAACATATTTTTTAATAAATTAATTAATTTTATTTCACAATATTTAACATTTTTTTTTTCACTCAACTAAACTAACCTTTAAAACTGATTGGCATAGTCGAGTGAGCTAACAGCCATTACTGACAGCATTAAGCGGGAAAGAGATCTTTTCTAAGGTTCTATTTAGCACGTGGACTAAAATCAGAATCAAAATAGTATTAATTTAAATAATAATAATAATAATAATTATAATAATAATTTTTTTTTTAATTATTCTACACAAATTCTAATATAAAAAAATATTATTTTACTTCATATGTTTAATAATTTTTAATAAAAATATCAACTTTATTTCATATCCAAAATTAAAATACTTAATTCAAATATTTTGGTCTAGGATGTGAAATAAAGTTGATATTTTTATTAAAAATTATTAAATATGTGACGTAAAATAATATTTTTTTATATTAGAATATATATATTATGATTAAAAAAAATATTTATTATTATTTTTAAAATAATACTATTTTATTCCTAATTTTGGATAAAAAAAATAAAATGCAAAATTATTAACTTTATAATTGGATAATTATAAAGTTAAAAAAATAAAAATGATCACTCGTCTAGTGGGGCAGATAATAAGGTTCGAAACTCAAAACTCATTTAAATATTACTTAATTCAAAAAAAAATTAATTTTTCTTGAGACTCAAAATCATCTCTCTATTAATGCAAAAAAAAAACTTTAAATCTGTTTGAGATGTACATAAATATATAATTATAAAAATCATTGATAACATAAAAAATATATTTAGGTGCTCAATTTTTCTTTTAGCATCCCTCACTTTTATATTTAGGTGCTCAACTTTTCTTTTTATCTATCTTAATTCACATTTGGACCAACATGTAAATTTTAAGACTCGGGTAAAATTCATTTCAGATCCAAATCAATATTTGCTCCTCCTTTTAGCCGCAACTCACATATTAATTCCCAGTACAAGTAAAAGTTCTTGGATGTTACATCGTAGAAGAGCTGCCATAATGATATACTTGATAAGTCGCCCATAAGATGAACATAAAGTGATTAAAGTCCACCTCAATGATGTGAGTTTATAGACCAATCGCATAAAAGCATATCAGTTTTTATACGGGCAATGCGTGCTCACCAAACATCTTTAGTAAGTCCCAATAAAGCAAATCATTGAAAAGCTACACCTTAACGATAAAGGTCGTGACACTACGTAAAGCGAGAGTTAAATCAGCATATTGGGCCTGATGGGACAAGATCAG
Organism: Apostasia ramifera; assembly: GCA_019297695.1. Taxonomy (NCBI): domain Eukaryota; kingdom Viridiplantae; phylum Streptophyta; class Magnoliopsida; order Asparagales; family Orchidaceae; genus Apostasia; species Apostasia ramifera. The sequence goes on from JAEMOT010000806.1 coordinate 49,510, forward strand.
GTGATCGTCTTCAAATAGTAAAACCAATCTAGATTTAAATTTTAATTAAAATAGTATAAGAATGGATGTTGAATTTCTAAAATTGGATGGGTAAATTATATTTAGTTTTAAAAATTAGTTAGTTTGAAAGAAAATATTTATTTAATTAAAATAAAATTAAGATTTATGAAAAACTAAAATTAAAAGCAATTAAGTTTAAAGAGAATTAAAATAAATAGATGAATTTTCTTATTATTTGGAGTTTAATTAATTAATATTAATTATGTCATTAGAAAATATATATGATTTGTAGTTAGTATAAGTTATTTTGTAATTACTAGTTATTTTCAACTAGTTATTTAGTATGTTTAGTACTACAAGTTATAATATATATTTATTTTTATCATATAAATATTAAGAATTATTATTTGAAAATACGAATTGAATCACAAACTATTCATATGAATATACGATATTCCATTAAAGCGCATAATGCAAGAAATTTAAATTTCTAATAATTAACATTAACTAAATTAAATAAAAAAATATTCATGCAAACATGCCAAATTAATAACACATAATTTCATCTAAAATCATAAAAAACAAAAGAATACTTAGTGAAGCAACTGTGCATTTTCAAATTAATTTTAATGAACCTAATGATGTGTAGGATTAGCTCTACCTTCATTAAAAAAAAAAAAATTAGTTCTATCAAAAAAAAAAAAAAAAAAAAAAATAATTACCTGCATGCCACACAATTTAGTTTTATTTATGACTTACCCATCCATTCTTAGTTAATTACATATACACACTCAAAATATTATAAAATCTTACATACACATATTTTAACTTATTTTTATTATAATAGTAATCATAATTTTTCAATAACCTAACTATAATTAGATTACAAAAAATCTGAGTCGTTCATCATATTATTTTAAGGATATTTATATATATTTTAAATGAAAATTCTAAAACCTTAATGTTTAGGTGGCGGCAAAGGAATGAGACATCCGCGATGTGAATTAATTTTAGGACAAATCAGCGCTTTAATGTGGTATTGAGGAAGAGAAAAATATGTACCATTAAGAATAAAAATATAATTTTAATGGTTTACTAACAGAATTTTTTTTTTTCAAATAGATTTAGATTAAATTTTAACTCAAGTGTGTGTATATAAGATTTTATCATATTTTGAGTGTGCATAGTATAATTAATTAAGAATAGATGAGTAAAATATAAATAAAACTAAATGATGTGATATATAAGTAATTATTTTAATAAAAAAACTGAAAAATTATTTAAATAATTATTTTTTCTTCATTTTTTCTTCATTTTTTCTTCATCAGTTTTTTTTTTTTTTTGTCGAACAGTCTTATCCCTTAGGGAGAGACAGATGAATGCAACTCCCAATTGCATGCTGAATAAAAACATTTAATAAATATTATCAAAACAAAAAAAAACATTTAATATAATTTTTTTTCAGAAGCATTAATGTAAGTTGCTGGCTTCCTGAATGAATGGATGACTGGATTTGGATAAAAGATTAAGGGCTAAGTATTTAGTTTAATGTTTAATAACACATATTTATTATTTTAAAAAATAACTTCTGAATTTTTTATTTTTTAAAAATCATAAAATAGATTATTATTTATTTATTATTAATTTTAAAGAAAATAATAAAATTGCCCACACACACTCTCTCCCCTCAATCTCCCTTCCTCCCACCATTTCCCGTTGGCACCAGCGCCGGCAAGTGGCGGCTGCTCCTCCGGCTGATGACAGTAGAGCAGTAGAACCATTGCCGGCAAGGAGGTGGGGGGTTGCCTTCCCCATCCCCTCTCTCTAAATCAATTAATCCCATATAGCACATAGTTTTTGTTCTGATCATGAAATTAAGGTTTCTTTTAGTTCAAGGTTAGATTTTAGTAAAAAAAAATAAGAAAAATTACAGTCTTAAAATCGCGCAGATCACATTTTTAAATTTATAATATTAGGTCCCTGAGTTTAATTCTTTTATATATTAGGTCACGTTTTTAAGGTTTTTTTTTATTTTTTTTTTATTAAATTTTTTTAAACTTACCGTTTTACCCTCTGTCATTTTCTCTCTTCTAGATCCGGCGCACGCGCGCAGCCCACGCGGCCGCAGGCGGCCAGGCTGCCGTGCAGCGTATCCGCCGGCAGCCAAGCGACTCGCCNTAAAACGGTAATTTTAAAAAATTTTAATAATAAAAAAATAGAAAAAAGGACCCATTTGATAATTTATTAAAATTCAGGGACCGATATAATAAATTTAAAAAGGTGGACCTGCACGTTATTAAGCGTTAAACTCAGAAATTTGGGTGTAATTGCCCAAAAAAATATTTTATCTTATAAATTTAATAGAAAAAAAAAATTAATTTAATATTGAGAAGTATGTAAACTGTGAAATAAAGTTAATTATAATTCTTGGTTCGGAGTTCCAACCGAACCGTTCAGTGCCTAATCACAGAGGGTAATGTGCGCATTGGCACCCCACTCATAGTGTATACGTCACACCCAATAATTGAATTTTGAAAGGTTCATATATTAAATCTAAATATTTCTCCACTAAAAAAGGTTCATACAAGGTTTTGAGATCATTTATATTTTTAGAAAATCAATTATAAAATTCTTCTAGCTATATTTCAACCATATTTAAGACAAACCTTAAAGGCTTTGTTTGATAATGACTTAAAATTTATGATTAATTTTAAACTTAATTAAAATCTTAAATTTATTTTAAAATTTATTTTATATATCATTCTATACAAATTTTAATATTAAATAATAACTTTATTTCACATCTAATATAATTTTTAATAAATCAATCAATTTTATTACATATTCATAAAAAAAATTTAATATAACTAACTCACTTTTTTATATCATTTATATTTTTAAAAATTATTTAAAAAATTAGTTAAATTATTCTTTTATCATGTTACTAAACAGGCAAAGTTTTAGTTTTTGTCTATTTATACTAAATAATTTATATAAAACTTCTTAAAGATCAGAAATACAGAAGGTCTATCGCTGACTATGTCATTCTCTTTAAATAGAATATATTATCTCAAAATTATTATTTATTTAATTTAATATTATTATATTTTAAAAATATAATAATAAAAAAACTAATATAATCTCACACCCTTCCATGCATTATGATTAGACTAACATTATGTCATCATTTTTTTATAAATTGATGTCATTAAATTTAGAATGAGATTTAAATATTATTTTAAATTAAAAATTTTATAATTTTTATAATATTATNAAAAAAAAGCTCCTACATTAGATTTTTTTATTCAAAATTTATTTAAAAGGTGATAATAAAATATTAATTCAATTTATTATATTTCTCAATTAATTATAATTATAGTAGCATCAAGATATAACCCAATTTTAAGTGATATTTAGGCATATGATATCAAAATAAATAAATTTAAAAAGCTCAAAATTTTCAAAGCAACTCACTCAATCATGAAAATAATAATAATAATAATAATAATAATAATAATAATAAATTTTGAAAGGCTTAATTGAAGCAAAGACTTAGAAAAAATCTCATTAATTAATCACCTTGTCTTATTAAATAGTTGAGCAATCATTTTTTTTTCTAGCAGTATCTAAATAACACCTAAAGCTAAGATGTAATTTATTCAATATTTAATTCTTATTATGTCAAGCCAAGAAATTTTCTGTAGCCAACTATATAAGTTTACTTTCTCATTTGAACGTGTCCAAATAAATATCTAAACCATTAAATGTAGGGTATATGGTGAGATTTCTCGAGTTTTTGGAAGAGGGTTGGACGAAGGAATTTCGGTATGATCGATGTTAATTATGCTCGCCAAAGTTTGAAAGTGTGTTAGTAAACAAAGTTTAGGGGTTTTGTGAAACCTCGTTGACACAGTATTTGACAAATCGTGCACGTTGGATAGTTTTATGTATTCCATAAGTTTACGAATTCGATTATTCTTAATTATGAAATATTTCAACGTAGAATTGGAATGTGTGCTTTTAGAAGACGGCAAAGAAACACTTAGGAGGCGACATATGAAATTTTAGAAATCTTTTTATACGGAAAATCTTAATTTGATGAAATACCAACACAAAATCACAGATTTTTGAACTAATAAACTTCACAAATCACGTAATTTAAAAGCATCCTGGATTTGCCATTAAGGGAGTCAACTCACAGACGAGCTTTGAAATCAAGTATATTTTCTCTTCTCTTATCCCACCTTATTGATTAATTTGGGTCTCTGAAGTTGTAAAAATGATATCGTTTGATTATAAATAAGACATAATTAATAATTTTTTATTATTATATCATAAGATTATTAATCTCAATAGTTAATGATTTTTCTTTTTAAAGTATAATTTTAAAATATTAATATGTTTTAAAATTTTTATAGCAAATAAAACAAGAGATGTACATGAGATGTTAAATTTTAGATTTTTATTAAATTTTTAAAAAATGATAAGTACAGAGATGAACATTGATTCTTTAAAATATACAAATAATTTAAACTATTTCAAAATAATTAAATTCCGTGCTTTAAATCAAAAAGGCCACTAAATTAAAAAGATAATATTACAAAAGTAGAGCTAAAAGTGCATCACTTTTATAACAAAATGTTTTATTGAATTTAATAGCATGTTAAATTATATTTTAATTTGATAACCAATTTAAACATTGTGACATTAATTTGAATCAATGAATTATTAATACATTATTATATAATAAAATATCAAACTAGCTCGAAAATAAAATTAATTACTCTTAGGCATATATTACATGACAATGCTTAAAATTATCTTTATTATACATTAAATATTTGATTTTATTTTAGTTTTTGCAGCTCATAAATATTTATGTATTTTTCATAAAATATAAAAAATCATGCTAGAATTTTTTTTTAGGTGAGGATATTTATTGAAACAATCTCTAAACATACTTGCATTATGCTTGCATGATTCGAAATTAACTTAAAGTTCTTTCAACTAAAATTTAGTTTACTAAAAAAAAATCGATTTAACTCATAATCAATTTGACATGAATTTAAACATGCAAATTTAGCATTTTTTAAAATATAATTGAGAAATTTCCTTATATTAGTATTTTATAATATTTTACATAAAAATGATTTTTTAAAACATAAACATAAAATTTAAAAATAATTTTTTAATGTTATATTTTGATATATTTGATAGGTATATTTGATATTTATATAATAAAATATGACATATATAATTAAATTAGAGTTAACTAATATGATTTGAAATTAAAAATTTTAATTTCAAATTAATCCTAACTTGCTCAAAATTGATAAGAAGCCACGACTACTTATTCTATTCATCTATGGGATAGAAAATTAGGATGCCAATATATTATAATTTGCAGTCAGTTTATTGTTTACTAGTTATAAATGCTTGTAATTGAAGATTTAATATTATAAATAAGATTATTTAATTATTAATATAAAGCAATATATAATAATCTTGAAAAATGTTATGTAGTGCCAACATTTGATCAGAAAGTGTTATATGAAAAAATAAAATAAAAAAAGAAAACAATTTGATCAAAAATATCTTGGAAGTTTTTTTTGAATTAATATATTTAATTATTCATGGATTAAGTTTTAATTTATGGATAATTAATTGGATTTTAGAATAGCCTATAATAACAGAATTCAGTACTCTTTCATGTTGGATTCAACATCGTCAGAGGCCGGTAAAGCGGTTAGAACCGAAAGTTCTAAATTTAAACAACCGTGACCACCTTCTGAGTCATCACGTCCGTCCATTGCTCGAAATCAACGGCTTCTAGCTGTTCACGGAAAACGACAACTAGCGTTGAATCCCAGCGCTGTCGTAACAGAAGGACGCCTCCAACAATCCAGGAAGACGATAAGCTTAACAGTTCAGCGTCAACGGCACCGGCGAGAACCGGCCGGAATTTCAGGAGAAGAGCACTCTATAAATTGCGTCGATCTGCGAAGAAGAAGATCATCTCCCCGTTCTCCTCTTCTCTCCACTCTTTACATCTTTAGCCTTCAATTTCCTAGATTCCGGCGGCGCCATGGCAGGAGGAGCAATCGTCACCCTGAGCGGAGGGAGGGAGTACCCGGGGAAGATGACCGTTTTTGTCTTCATCACCTGCCTCGTCGCAGCCACCGGCGGCCTCATCTTCGGCTACGACATCGGAATCTCCGGCGGCGTGACCTCCATGGACTCTTTCCTCATCAAGTTCTTTCCCTCCGTCTACCAGCAGCAGAAGGAAATCAGGAGCACCAACGAGTACTGCAAGTTCAACAGCGAGCTGCTCACCCTCTTCACCTCCTCCCTCTACCTCGCCGCCCTCATCGCCTCCTTTTTTGCCTCCGCCGTCACCAGAGTCTTCGGCCGCAAATGGTCCATGTTCGGCGGCGGCATCACATTCCTCGTCGGCGCCGCCCTGAACGGCGCCGCCGAGAACGTCTTCATGCTCATCCTCGGCCGCATCCTCCTCGGCATTGGCGTCGGCTTCGCCAACCAATCCGTTCCGATCTACCTCTCCGAGATGGCCCCCGCGAAGCTCCGAGGCATGCTCAACATCGGCTTCCAGCTCATGATCACCATCGGCATCCTCGCGGCCAATCTGATCAACTACTGGACGGCCAAGATCGAGGGCGGCTGGGGGTGGCGCGTCAGCCTTGCGCTTGCTGCCGTTCCGGCAGCCATCATCGCCATCGGCGCGCTGATCCTACCCGACACCCCCAATTCCCTGATCGAGCACGGCCACGATGAGGCCGCCAAGGCGATGCTCCGGAAGATCCGTGGCACCGACAACGTCCAAGCAGAGTTCGACGACCTCGTCGCCGCCAGCAACGATTCCAAGCTCGTGAAGCACCCTTGGAACAACATCCTGGAGCGCAAGTACCGGCCGCAGCTCACCATGTCGGTCCTCATCCCCTTCTTCCAGCAGCTCACCGGCATCAACGTCATCATGTTCTACGCCCCGGTCCTCTTCCAGACCGTCGGGTTCGGCGACGAGGCGTCGTTGGTGTCCGCCGTCATCACCGGAGTCGTCAACGTGGTGGCCACCTTCGTTTCCATTTTCTCCGTCGACAGGGCCGGCCGCCGGGCCCTCTTCTTGGAGGGCGGCGTGCAAATGATCATATGCCAGATAGTCGTCGGAACCCTCATCGGGGTCAAGTTCGGGGTCACCGGAGCCCACGCGGATCTGTCGAGGGGATACGCCGGCCTGGTGGTAACCTTCATCTGCATCTACGTGGCGGCGTTCGCGTGGTCGTGGGGACCGATGGGGTGGCTGGTGCCGTCGGAGATCTTCCCGCTGGAGATCCGGTCTGCGGGGCAGAGCATCAACGTGTCGGTGAACATGTTCTTCACCTTCGTCATCGCGCAGGTGTTCCTCAACATGCTCTGCCACATGAAGTTCGGGCTCTTCTACTTCTTCGGCGGGTGGGTCCTGATTATGACCGTGTTCATCGCCTTCTTCCTGCCGGAGACGAAGAACGTGCCCATCGAGGAGATGGTGATCGTGTGGAAGCAGCACTGGTTCTGGGGCAAATTCATACCCGATGACGCCGTGCACGTGCCGGGAGTCGTCATTAGCGCATAATCGATATTAATTATGTCGGTTAATTAATTTCGGGATATTGTTGGCTAATTAATTAATTTTCTGTCTTCTATTAATTAATTAGTGCCTACGTATTTAATTTGAACCATGATGAATACAAAGTCATTTGATTGATTTTTCAAAAAACAAATACTATAATTAATTATATTATATGATTTCTAATTTATATTCGAAGGTAATAAGTAATGGTTCCTTAAAAAATTGACATTGCGATGTCTACCGTCCAACATAATTATCAAAATATTGATGTTTTTAATGAACATTCATGCATCAATCCACCATTTATAGAATTAATATAAAAAATAGTTAAAGTAGCATAAAAATTTTAGGTAAAATAAGTGATTAAAATTATCGTTATGAAAAAAATAAATTATAACTACAATTGTTTGAGCTTATTGAAGTGAAAGAAATATACTCGATTTACGAATCACAGTATATATTTAACATGTGTGGCAATAGGTGTGGTTTAAATTACGGCAAAATCTTTCCATAATAAAAAATAAAGCTTAGATTTTTCATTTTATAATCATTGAAGCCTAAAAAAAATGCCAATTCATCTAATATAATACATTCACTTATTCCATTGTTACAATACACACAAGAAATAATATTATATTTAACAGTATAATAATCAACCACATAAATATTAAAAAATAATTTAATTGTAAAACAAACATAGTAAATCATCTTGAATATTCATGAAAATTATTTGAATAATTGTATCCATGACAATTTCAAAGTGAATATCCACAAAAATAATCAAGCATACAAAATATTAAAATTAATTTTATTTCACGTCCTACATATTTTTCAATATTAAAATATTTTTTTTTATCAACTCTATAAAATAAAATATTTTCTCATTTTTTACCAAAAATTAACACCCAACCAAACAAGCCTGATTTTGTACCACGCGAAAACCTCTAAAATATACTAGATTAACAAAATCTATAACACATATGATGCTACAATTTATTTAACAATGAGGCCAGAACATAAGACATGGAGATGAGGTCGAATTCAAATTAATATTCAACTCATATGTTGATATAAAAACTAGTTAAACTACAAACACACAGTGTTATTATATAAAACAAAATGCGAGTACGAATCGAATCCATATGGATGGGATGAAATAAATTGAACACGGTCTCCTTAAAATGATTTGATTGAATAAGTTAAGATGAGAACGGAAAAGATTAATATTTAAAAATTAATCGAAAGAAATTAAATTATAAAAAAATTAAATTTTAAATATTTTTAGAGTTTTTTTATATGCAATGAATAAACAAGATCATGAAATAAATTGGAAATTAAAAGCGATTGCTGAAATATTACGACTAGAATATAAAATGCTTTAATAAAGTTAAACAAAATCTCAAAGAAACTAAAGCAAAAATATAAAACATGCTAAAAGAGAAGGAAAAAAAAAAAAGAAAAAAATAGGTTATGCTCAAATAGTGGCAACTATTGATGGCCAGCTAAGAACCTCGAAAGCTCTCAGCAGCCTCCTTCCTTCTCCCATCAAATTCAAAAAAAAAAATATTCTTATGAAAAAAAAAACATTTTTTTATTCTATTCTTCCCCCTCCAAATTAAAGCTACTCATATTTCCTACACAATCTGTCTTTTAATGGAATTAAATTGGCTACAATTTCTTCACTTTTCTATGCATGCCTTGGATAAAAATTTCACGTGAAAGTTGACTTCATTACATGCTTTAAAATTTGTGCTTTTGATTTTATTCACATAAAATTACAATTTTATGTCACATACAAATATTTAAGAAAAAATATATTTAAAAAGGTGTTTGGTTTAATGATAATAATTGTTATGTTATGTTATCTTTAAAAAATAATTTTTTGATTTAATGATATCTTTAAATAATATTATAATTAATTACAAAAATGTCATTACATGCTGACATCTAGATGTCACCCCAAATCGAGCGACATCTCAAAATAATACCGTCAATTTATTATTATAATGTCAATAACTTCCAACTAAAGAAAAATAATTTGGATAGCATTGATATTTTCTAATATCATAACATTGAACCAAACAAATGTTCATTGATGAATAACAATGACATTTAGATAATATGACATCTAAATAACATTGACATTAAGATAACACTGAACCAAAAGCCTCCTAAATAACATTATAGTTCAAAATAGATGTTATTATGTATACCAATATAGAAAGAAATATTTATGTAATTGAAATGCCATTAAATTTCAACAATAACTGAAATTTTAATTTATGTGATCAAAATTAAAAATACTAGAATTATGCTTTAAGTGATATAAATTAATATTAATTTTACATTTAAACACGTATCTCAGCAAATGTAAAAAATTAACTACATATAATACAGATTTTACTTCAAAAAATAGAAATTAAAATCATGCAATCGAAAGAAACTAAACATATTTGGATAATCTGTAAAATTAGTAGAAAATAAGAAAAAGAAGATAAAAAGTTATACCTCAAGTAGAACCTCAATCCACAACTGAAACGATCACAGTTCATTTCTTTGACTCCTAGTTGAATCAACAGCTTGGCATAGAATTAGGTACGTACAACGATGGTTTATTATAGCCAGCTGCTGCTTCGGGTTTGATCTGTAGCCTTTTCTCTAAAATCCCTAACAACGAAGAAGATGCAAACTGTAGGAGGGATCAAAGCTTCATGCATGCATGGGTTGAGAAATGCTGGCAGGATCAGTGGAGAAATGATTAGTGCAGATAGAGATGAGCTACATCATGAGCAGGCACGAGGTGGAGCTGATGGAGGACATGAGCCATGATGGAGATCAGCGTAGGGCAGCCACCATCATGGCCTCCTCTAGGCGACCCTAAACTTCAGGAAGACTCTTGGAGGCCTTCTTTATCTGTGCCAATTCAATTTCCAGCACAGAAATCTGCATCTTCGCCTCCCCCAGATCTCGTTGGCAGACCTGTTGGAATTTTTCAATAAGAAAAAGAGAGAGGAAACTGAAACTAATTGCTGCAGATTGAAGGGAAATCAGAATACTTTCATTAACATGAAGCATTACAATTTAAAGCTTAAAAAAGTAACAAATTCCTGAAAAATAGCCATGATAAACTGAATAACTAACTCGTAAAAATAAGGAACAAACTTTGACTCAATCAAACTCTAACAAATTCAGCAGTCCTAAGCATGTATTCCAACACTCCTCCTTG
>JAEMOT010000808.1:0-28825 GCA_019297695.1 Apostasia ramifera
ATATTATATTTATTTTGCATAATACCTAAATTTAAATATTAAAATTTAATTTTATTTTATATTATACTCAAAATTTTAATAATATAAATTAAATTTATTTCACATTCTATATATATTTTAATAAATAAATTTAACTATATTCATATTCAACACAATTCTTAAAAATAAAAATAATTTTATTTTATATTATAATATTAAATTTTTTTTTGGCATCTCTAAAAGACTTAAATTTTTTTAAAAATATGCTTCAAACTCAGTTTACTTGGATTTTGATCAAAACTCAAGCAAGAATTATAAGCAGGGAATTCTATTTAGTTCTCCCTGAAGGTTTGCTTCTAGAAACATCATTTTCTTTAGTTAAATAAGTATTAATTAAGTATTTATATATTTATGTATATATATATAAATATAAATATTAATTCAATTTTAAATGTGGTAAGTTTAATACTTAAAAACATATTTATATTTCACCTATCTCGAACCAACTCTACTTAAATAAGAAAATTTATTGCTTAACTTAAACTCAAAATGGCTCAACCCACGTTGAGAAGTTATTGTTAACGGCGGTCACTAGGCATTTAATTCAATTAAATTTAAGCAAAAACATAATATGGGGCTCTAATTCAAAATTTTGATTACTTATTTGACTAATAAACCACATTTATTCAAAATTAAGTATTTATGTATATATACATGTATAATTTATTAAAAAAAATACATTATGAGCTGTGATATACATTAATTAACTTATATATATTATATGCACATATAAACATAATAATTAAAATTTTTTATTTAAAAATTATGGGTGGAGCTAAAACGCAAATGAGTTTATGCAAAAGGGACGATTCTATCTCGAAAGGATACTGTTTGGCATTTTAGTCCCACATCACTAGCGAAACCAGGAGGAGGCACTCACTTTGCTATAAACATAAAGGAGTTCGCTTTGAAGAAGCATACCTTTCTCGGCCTTTTGGCTAAGATCAAGTGTAGTATCTGTTCTTATCAGTTTAATATCTGATACGTGGGCCATCGGCTTATTATGATATTAAAGGCCCTGCGTCGCCAGTGCGTTGCACTGAAGTGTTGGACAGGCGCACCCCTACTAAAAGAATAACAAATTTTTATGGCTTGCGAGGATTAAAATTATGGTTAAAGGTGTATTAGTTTAAAAATAATGATAATGATTAAATTTTTATTTAATAAAATGTTATTGGTTTAGAAATTTAATAATTTTTGCTACAGAGGTATTTTTAGGAAAAAATATTGATTATTTATAATAAAATAAATTTTGTTATATTATAGTTATTTATTATTATTTTTTGAGCAAATTTTACCCTTTTTAAAATTATATAATTGGGGTCCGGTTTTTAAAAATTATTATTTGAGCCTTTTTTATTTTTTATTATTAAAAAATATAAAAATTATCATTATACCCTTACTTCCTCTCTTCACCATGCAGTCGCGCGGCAGTACGATACCGGCCGCCTAGCTGCGCAGCGGCCTCTAGCGTGGACGACACCGCCGGCAGCCGCGCGAGGCCCCCTAGCTGCGAGAAGTTATTGGATTCGGACGGCGCACCGTCTGGAACCAATCAGAGGGCGCCACGTGTGCCATACAGCTGGGTCCGAGCACACGTGGCGCCCTCTGATTGGGCGTCCGAACGATGCGCTGTCCGCACCCAATAATTTTTCCCTAGCTGCGCAGCGGCCGCTGCGTGCCGGGCGGCCTCCATTTCAGTTGAGAACATAGCAACATATTAACATAATTTTAATATAAATGCTATATTGCCACCATTCTAGTTTTCTTGGAGGCATTCGTTACAGTTGAGATTGAGTCGAGTTCAATTTGAGTCAACCCGACCCATTATGATTTTTCTAATCACACATTGATTTCCCTCAACGTGCGATCGCCATGATTATAATTTCTGCGTCGAGCCCGCAAAAAATGAGAAAATCATAATCAAGGCCCACCATTTTATGCACTCTCCCACTATTTATTGTGCACAAATAGAATTTTTTTTTCTTTTGGAGATTATGAATATCTACATAATTAATGATTCTATTCATGATCTTTTATTGGAGATATCATTTATTGGCATGTGAGGATCTAAAGTGCTGACTCACTGAAATTCATTTAAAATCAAACCCATCTTGTCAATAGATTTGTAACAGTTTGCATTCCTCCCCATTTTGCATGCACTATTAATCATTGAAATAGAATGTGATGTGATCATGGATTCATGATGAGTTGGCCTATTTCAGCTAATTGACACCCCCCCCATAGAATTTCGTAATAAAAAATTATCAAGCACGACTTTCCTGTTGCATGCCCCTTCGTCACCCAATCAACGAACTATCACATAAACGTATAGTACTTGCCAGCTTATCCAAGCACTTAACAGTGGGAAAAATTAGTTTCGGCCCATTTTCTAACTATTTTGTGCTATTTTTTATTATTTTATAAAAAAATTTATGATTATTTTTCATGATATGTACATGATAAAATAAAGAAAAGTTCATATAACTTCAATATTAATGCACAATATAACAAAATGTTCATATAAAGTAAAAAATTTCATATTTACAATTTTCAATTTTTTATTAGTTCTTTTTATAGATTTTTGACTTTATATGCATATACAAATCAAGCCAACTAGTTATAAAATTTTTTATAAAATGATAAAAATAGTACAAAATAACAAGAGAACGGCATGAAATAATGTTTCCTCACTATTACGTCTAGGAGTGGTAATTCGAGTTGGCGTGTTGGGTACTAGACAACTCATTTTTTTACTCAACTTATCTAAGCTTTTAACTCGAATCCAGCCCATTTATTAAACAGGTCAAGCATCAAGACTTGTGCTCGACCTGTTTAATAAATGAGTTATCTGACCTAACTTGCTAACTCGTTTCTTTTTTTTTTGATATCAAAATTTAATAAATTCAATATATTTATTTTAATTCAATAATAATCATATAATTTAATTAAAAATATTAAAAATTCTATTAAATTTTATAATACATGTCTAGTAATTAATATTAAAATAAATACTAAAAAAAAAAATATACTAACTTTAATAAAAGAGTCATTGGATAGTCATGATTTGGCTGACCTGCCAACAAAATTCGAGTATCTGAGAAAAAAAATTATAATATCAAACTCAATATTGAAATATTATTTCTCTTTTCTTTCAAGTTGATTGCATGTGCGACTTGAATTTTTTTGACAATATCGACTCTTTTGAGATGTATTTTTTAAGTATAGATATATAAAGGTCAAGTTTGTTCGATAGATTTGACAGAAGATGTTCATAAAAAGTGTGACTATCAATTTTAATTTCATCTGTGATACAAGCACTTGGAGAAGCTTAAGCTCGGTAAAATTAACTCAAAAAAATGCTCAAAAATTTTACTCTGAATGGTAAAAAGATCAACTAGGCTTAACTGAAGAAAGAAAATCCCAGCCTGATACTATCATATATATATATATATATAATCAAATTTTATGTTTGAATATTATTTTTAAAAATTATATTAGTACACGCACTGCTTAAAATTTCATAAATAATACACAAATACACCAATATTCTATGATATATATATATATATTTTTTTTAGCCACCCCTAGAGAATACTATATATCACATTACTTGTGAATGAAAAGAATAAATATGTGACATAACATAAAAATAATATGCAAGTACTATCAATTTTAAAATTATTATATAAATAAATATTATTTAAGTTTTGAATGTTATTTGCATTACTATTTTTTTTTACGTAAAAGTCCCATAAAGTTATCTTTTTTTTTTTGTGGATGGGCCCAACTTGATACTCTGCTCTCCACCATGAATTCCTTTAGGTAGCTAACAGTAGAGCCAGAGAATCAAACAGTACTGTTCACCAAACTTTTCCTCTTAATATAATGCTTCAAATGTTCAATAAATGATTTTAATTAGAATTTTTATACGACAAATTAGTAAAAAAATAATTTTAATTATATAATATTATTGCCACATAAATATTAAATAAAAATTTTAATTGAATTCAAAATTTAAGATCAGTTGTTGAAGCTATAAAGCATTTCTCTTCTACCCTCCACACTCATGAGGAGCAGTGGGGCCATTGAGTTTGAAAGTACATTACAAATTAATCCAAAATTTTTAAAAATTTTGATTTTAGTCCTTAGGTTATAAAAGTGATACAGTTTTAATCTCTCTTTGAAAATGTCATCTTTTTCTTTAGCCTTTCCTATTAGAAAATGTATAATTTTATTTTTTTCTTACTAGTTTGAATTATTTATATATTTTAAAAAACTATTATAATTATTTATTTTTACAATTCTTTAAAAATTTAACTAAACTTAAAATTTAATTTCATTAATCTCTTGTTTTTTCTTTGCTTCAAAATTTTTAAACTAAAAAATGTTAACATTTCAAAATTATATTCTAAAAAGTTAAATAGTTTACGAATAAAAATAATTTTATAATATAGTAATAAAAATTTAATAATTATATATTAATTGAGATCAAAATTATAATATTTTTATGACTTTATTGACCCAAATAAATATTTTTAAAAATTAAGATTAATTTACTCAAATATCATTTAAAATCAATTCAATTTTCTTCCCAAAAAAAAAAATTATAACCAACTTAATATACAAAAGAAACTGTTGCCTAAGAATATTTTTGATTTACAGCATATATATTAAATTAATATTTAATACACATAGATGTACTTTATGACAAAGATAAATTTCTGTATATCATAATAAACATATCCTTTTTATCCTAGATCTTACTTTTTTTTTGGATATTTATTTGATTATTATCCTTTTATAATATCCAATGTTAAAGATTTTGTTAAAAATGATGAAAGATTAAAATATAATTAAATATTACCAAAGTTAAAGAAGCTCATGTAATAAAACAAAATAAGAATAATTATCTCATGTCACACCATTTAGTTTTATTTATGTTTTATCCATCTATTTTTAGTTAATTACGTTATGCACATTCAAAATATTACAAAATCTTACATACACACAATTGAATTAAAACTTAATCAAAATCTATTTGAAAAAAAAAAAATATTCTGTTAGTAAATCATTAAAATTATATTTTTACCTTTAATGTTATATATTTTTCTCTTTCTCAATGTCACACTAAAGCGCTGATTTATCCTAAAAACAATTCACGTCGCAGATGTCTCCTTCCTTTGCCGCCACCTAAACATTAAGGTTTTAGGATTTGCACTCAAAATATATTTAAATATTCTTAAAATAATATAATGAACAGCTCAATTTTTTTTAATCTAACTATAATTAGGTTATTGAAAAATTATGATTACTCATTATAATAGAAATAAGTTAAAAAGTGTGTATGTAAAATTTTATAATATTTTAAGTGTGCATAGCGTAATTAACTAAGAATGAATGGGTAAGACATAAACTAAATTAAATAGTGTGATATGTAGGTAATTATCTCAAAAAAATAACATAAGAAAACCCAACTTATTAGACACAGTAATTACTAGAATTCTATTATTAACAAAAAAAAACTACTGGAATTCTTCTAAAAAAAAAAAAACAACTGAAGGGTGCAGATGGATATTGTATTAACTCATAATGTGTTTGCGAAATTTTTCACTTGTAAGTTCGATGCAAATACGTGAAAAAATTAGAAGTCATAATTTATATTCATACTCATTTAGCTTTTTTTGACTCACCCTTAATGGGATGGGTATAGGTCCTACAATTATACTCGCGATCCGCGATTCGCCTAATCCCGTTATGAAATGAGGTGAGTTTGGGTATGGCTAAATTATACCACCTGTAACTCTCTAATAATTAAATATTATTTTATAATTTTAAAATTAAAAAATTTAATTAGATATTATCATTTTAATTTTATTTAAAATAAATTATTATTAAAAGATTTGGGGTGGGGCAAGCACAAGTTAAATTGTGAAAATAAATGAAGCGAGGCGGGGTAAGGCAAATAAGAATTTTGAGAGAAACGAGAAAGGACGGGAAAGAAATGAGTATGAGTAATTGTGAAAAGAAATCAAAGCGAGTATAAATTTTATCAAACTTGACCAAAATTCAATCCGTTATAGTTTCTAAAAAAAATACTTGTTTATTATGATATTCAAAATTTGGGCAATGTATATAATTTATAACGACGTCTATGAGCATGTTTATTTAGTTGGGTTAATATTATACCGTCTTTTAGATATGCACGATTCCATAATTAAAATTTTATGAAACAAAAGTAGACACACGTAATATTAAAAGTTTTAGATGGTACGTAGAAAACTATAGATATTGAGTTGTGGTATTCTTTTAGTTTAATGATAGGGGTGCAATTCAAATCGGCTCAGTTCAGATTAATGAAAAACTAAAAACAAACCGAATAAAGGTTCCAAGTTTAAAATATAAATTTTCTCGATACTAACACATAATGACAAATAATCCAAAATTAAATAATTTTTTTTGAATATTTAAAATTATAAATTTTAATTTTGAATCTATCACAACTCATATAAAAAAAGTCAATATTAATCTTTATATTAAAGGATCATAACTAATTAATCATACAATATTTAATAATCAACAATTAATCTAATTCTAGTCAGTTCTTAGAACCAAGAATCAACATGAACTAATCGGTTCCAATAAATTTGAAACTAGACCCAAACTGAGCCGAATTAGAATCGAATTAAATTGATCAAGTTCAGTTCAGTTTCGGATAAGTTCTAGGTTTTTCGAATTCTATGTTAGTGGAGAAAGAATTTGTTTGAGTACCGAGAGATCTTGTATTCGAATTATATTATTATTATAATTTTAAAGTGATGGGATGGCAGAAATTATGAAATCAAATGATGAAATAAAAAAATTATATTTAATCGCGTTAATACAAAGTAAAATACGAATAATTTTTTATCGAATTTTAATTTTTGAATAAATTTTGATCGAATTTTAATTTTTGAATAAATTTTTGATCGAATTTTAATTTTTGAATAAATTTTTGATCGAATTTTAATTTTTGAATAAATTTGACAGCCCTTCACTTTCCCTTGTCCCAATTTCCTCCTCCCCATCCAACGTGACCTGTCCCTTTCACCTCTCTCCATCCATCTAAAAATCTCCCCTTCCTCCACTCTTCAACACTCCACAAACATTCCCCCACCTATAAATACCTCTTCCCCCTCCCCTGTTTCTCTCTCCATCTCCCCCCCCATGGAAATCCCCGACTGCTATTACCCCAGCGAGCCGGTTCTCGTCGCTCCCGGTGGCCCAACCCCGAAGCACACCCTCTACCTCTCCAACCTCGACGATCAGATCTTCCTGAGGTTCTCCATCAAATACCTCTACCTCTTCAAGAGAGCCGTCGGGGCTGAGATCCTCAAGCTTTCTCTCTCTAGGGTTTTGGAGGAGTACTATCCCCTCGCCGGCAGGGTTAGGGCAAGCGGGGAAGGCGACCGCGGCGAGAAGCTCGAGGTGGACTGCAATGGAGAGGGGGCTCTCTTCGCCGAGGCATTTTTGGATCTCACGGCGGCGGAGTTCCTTGAGGGCTGCCGGAGGCCCAATCGCTCTTGGCGGAAGCTCCTGTACAGGGTGGACGCTCCGAGCTTCGTCGCCGTTCCCCCACTCGTCGTCCAGGTGCTCTTTCTCTTTCTATCTCTAGCTCTCCCTCTTCTCTCGTTCGCTCAAATTAATTTCTGAGCCCTCTATTTCTATACAATTTATTTTGAGTCCACTTTGAATTACTACGGAGATTTACATACCAAAACACCAAATTTTTTAACTAAAATTTTATGTTTTACTCAAATTTTTAAAAAATTACATATTTTACATTCAATTCTAAACTTACATTCATTTTCAATTTTATTAAAGTATTTCGTAATTATATTATATATAATACACCTTGAAATTAGTTTAATAAAATATAAATTTTAAATATTTAATTTGATAAAATATAAAAGATATATAAATTTGAGCTAATTTGAATAAAACACTTAATATTATAAAAAATTAAGTGTGATATACATAATTTTTTTAAGTATTTTATTGAAACGCATAACTTTAAGAGAATTCTATTGTGTATGTAAGTATTTTTTCATTTTACATATTTTTAGTAATTTTTTAAGTTGTTTATTTAAGTTAATTTGAGGTTTTAATAACTACTTTTTTATTTTTTTATTATATAATCTGTCTTTTGAATTGAATATTATTATTTAAATATTTAAGAAAAAAAATATTTAATGATTTTTTTTAAACTCTAAGTAAAATTTTATTAAAGTTTGAGAAAAATAAAAATAAAATTTTTAAAAAAAATTTAAACTAATGCAAAATATTCTAAAAAGTAAGAAACCTATTAAATTTTACTCTTTGCATGCATCTTTATTAGTGTAGTTTTAAGTGGGTGAGCCTCAAATTAAATTGTAAATTTTTATTTTAAGTTGATTTATTTTTAATGTATCTGAAATTATTTAATTTTGACTTGATTTTTGAGTTATATCTTAAACTAAACATGCTTCACTGGTTGGTTGAAAATATTTTTGAATAATTTCACTTTGGTCTTTTTGACTTCCCTATTGTTTAATTTTGAAATTTTACATCTTTATCCTTAACCAATTAACTAAAAGTAAACTCTTCAGAGACTACAATTGTCATTTCAGATTTGACCGGATGTCTGAATTATAAATTATATAATACTACTTTGTCATTATTTTGATAGATCCTGTTAAAAATAGATCACATAAATTGAGGAAGCAAATTTAGGGACCTTTATGAAATAAAATTGGATTAGATGATGAAAATAAAACAGCTGATACTTTATGGACCTATATGAAAAAATTCTAATATCTCTTAGATCTATTAGCAATTTATCTATAATTTTGTTTGTTTTGCGTTATACACATCTACGTAGAATCAATTACGTATTTGGTTCAATGTTATTTTGATACAATGTTATATGATTTGGAGAAATCGATTATTTAGATTGATGATATATTTCAATGATATTATAAATTTACGCAATTATCACTCTAAAATGGCATCTAAATAATCCTGAAATTGAGTAAATTAAGATGTCATCCTGATTATTATAGATTGAGATATGTAAAATTTGATTGATTTTATATTTTTATTGTTTAATATAATGACATTGAACTAAACAAACGATAATAATTTAGGATAACATAGATATTTAGGTAACGCGAATATCTAAATTGCTTTGAAAACAAATAGTAACTATTTAGCGAGTTTAGAATTTCAAATTAATTGACATCCCAAGTTCTAAGATTTATACTGATTTGTGAAGGGGATGCTTTCAAAAAGAAATACTATACGCATCATGTTTAAAGAAAAATGCTTTCAAAAAAGGATGCCTTCAGCTTTATTTTAAAATATTTTCAGTGCTTCAAACACCCGTCATGCTTCTGTTATAAAATAAAGGAATGGTTAATAAGCTTCTAAAAACCTTTATATTCTAAGATTTGAAGTTTGAGCGAATCTTATCTATATCTATCAGGAACTAGTGGAGTGAAAGCGAATGTGTGTCAATCTCAAACTCGATTTAAATTCAATTCGAGTTGACTCCCAATCTCTTTGTTATATAAGAAAATTGTTGAATTAAAAATGTGAGAATCATTAGAATTAAACTTATTACCTCTCCTTTCATATATAACGATGTATCGAGCAATTCACCTGCGACTCAAACTCAACTCACAGATAAGACTAGAAGTTCTTCAATTCATTTGATTCTCATCAAAAGTCTAGTAAATTTTAATTTTTGATCAGAATTGAGAGCACTACTTGTAACTTAATGTTACTTAATTGGCTATCTAGAATCAAATATTTTAATTGAAGTAAAAGATTACATTTGATGTGGACTTGTGAAAAATTTAAAATAGATTTAATTATTTTAGAAGGTGTATAGGATGTAAAATAAAATTAATTTTTTATTTTGAAATCAAAGATTAAAATTTAGCTATATAATAAATCATGAGACTTATCTAATATCTTTAATGGATGTTGCTTTCAGCTCTGGGCCTCTTGGATGATTGCTGCTTAATTATTCAGGAGATATACTCAAGATTAAGACATTTCGATCGTGGGTTTATTTGCATGATTGTTCTTATGGAAGGTAGCATTAAAGAACAGTCCTTGAGGTTGGGGAACCATTACATATGGGTCCCATTTTTAAAAATTTTCAAGCTCAATACCTTTTGTTTGGATTGTCGCTACCTCCAGACAAAGTGGCAGTTATCGTGGTGGTACAAAATGACAAGAAATGGAGTGATTTGAGGAAGTGAGAGAGGTGGGGATGGCCGCATAGGAGGGACAAAAGAGTTGAGGTTTTGCACGAGATGAGATGAGAGAGAGAAAGGGCAAAATTATAAAACTAATCCAACAACGGATAATTTTAAGGTGGGAACTAACAGAAAGCGAAACTCTAATCCGAAAAGGCAAACTTACAAAAATATGTAAGTTGTGACCTATGTGCGATGTCTCCCCTAACCTCAGATCTCGGATGCAATTTACCCAAACAATTATCTGATCGTTAATGAGGTAGTTGTTTGTCATTCATTTTTGCAGGCCTTTGAGCTCCACCTCTTCTTTATTATATTGGCTTGTTAGCTCAGCTGAATCTTTATCCCGACAATGAGCATTAACAGGTTGTGTGCATCTCATGTGCAGGTGACTCATCTACAATGTGGAGGGATGATACTCTGCATTGCTATCTGCCACTGCCTCTGTGATGGGATAGGATCAGCACAATTCTTACAGGCCTGGGCAGCACAGGCTTTCGTGAAGCCGGTCGTTGACCTGCCTATCTCCCCTTTTCATTGTCGTCATATGCTAAAACCTCGAGTTCCTCCTCGAATAACCTTCTCTCACCCAGAATTCACATCCCTTCCACCACCAGAGCCTTTGCCTTTTCTGCTCTCTCAATTCCTACAATGCCAGCATTTAGTCCCCATCTCTGCAACTTTCACCCCTGAGGATATCCTCCGACTCAAGAAACTCTGTGTCCCCTCCCTCAAATGCACATCCTTTGAGACCGTGGCAGCACATGTTTGGCGATCGTGGGCACGGGCTCTCGACTTGCCGCCTTCTCTTCAAATCAAGCTCCTTTTCTCTTTCAATGTTCGTGAGAAGCTTAAGCCTGAACTTCCAGAAGGGTTTTACGGCAATGGGTTTGTGCTAGCCTGTGCGGAGAGCACGGTGGAGCAGCTACTCAACTCCAATATGCATTACAGTGTGAAACAAGTGCAGGAGGCGAAGGGGCGAATTACCGATGAGCTCGTGAGATCGCTGGTCGATATGTTGGAGGTGAGGAAGGTGAAGCCCGATTTGTCGGCCAGCCTTGTGATCTCACAGTGGTCAAAGTTGGGGCTGGAGGACCTGGATTTTGGCGAGGGGGGTCCTCTCCACATGGGTCCTCTTGCTAGCGAGATCTACTGCCTTTTCTTGCCTGTAATTGGAGATTTTTATGCATTTAATGTTTTGATGTCAATGCCAGAGAAGGTTGCAGACAAGTTTGAGCAATATCTTAAGGAGAGTTGGAGTGGAGAGGGCGAAGGAGAGGGTGGATAGCAGTGTGGATGGAGATTACTTCTAAATGAGGTGGTGTTGTGTTGTTATCTAGCAGGTATTTGGTTCAATATTATTTTTGACGTTATGTTATGTTATCTGGAGAAAATAATTATTTAATTTAATGATATTTATAGATAATTTTATATAAAATTATAAAACTATTAGTCAAAAGATGATATCTAAATTACATAACATAATATCGAGATAACAACGAACCAAATGCCCTCTTAATTAATTTTTGCCAAAATTTAAATGTCAAGTTTTTCGATTGTTAGAAATGTTCCATACTAGGTGGCATAGGCTTCTTTAGCACGCCATTCTTTTAACCTTCAAATTTATGAAATTATTAATTTCATGTAACATTGCTTGTAGGATGTTTGTGGATGAATCATGCGACTTGTGGAGATGCGGGATATAATAGAGCGGCGAAAGAGACGATGCTTGAGATAACATTAATATAAGCATTTTTTTTTGTTATGTAATGACATTTTTTCTTACTATATTGGGCTCATAAAAGTTGAAATATATTACGTAAAGAATGCTACGTAATGTTATTTTAATATTATTTAAGAATTAAAGTATTTTTTTTATTTTGATGTAATGATCTTGTAGGAGTATGAAATTTGTCTCTATTGAGGTTTTGATCTTTTATACGATTAAATTATAGTGTAATCATTTAAATAATAATAATACTATATTTGTGTGTGTTTGTGTTGGGTTGGTTCGGTTCGATTAGGATTGCTAATTTAAAATTTAAGATGTTCTTGTTAAAAAAAAATTACATAAAATGTATAAAGTCTAATTTGTTTAGTAGATTAGTTAGACTTAAAGTCAAGTTTTTTTTTTTAATTTCATATAATCAAGATTTTTTTTTGATTGTTAACATAAAGTCAGGATTATATATTTTTAATAAATAAGAATCATGAATAAGTTATACCGAAATTGAAATATTGCTTTCAAAAAAAATTTTGAAATATTAATTAAGGATAGTTTGCAGATATCCAATAATTAGGAGACAAAATCATGAATTAGATAAGAAAAATGTCCTGAAACTTTAATTATATAAGGTATTTAATATTTAGTCCAATATTATTTTAATATTATATTATATTATATAAATGTCACATTCAAATGTTATTTTGTAAAAAATAATTTTATAATTTTTAAAAATTTAGTTATATAAGTTATTAAATAAAATAATTATTTTCTCTAAATAATATTTTATAACATCAAAATAATAAGAATTCTCCCTTAATAAATTATTAAAACTCTCAATTTACATTTAAAAATTTTAAGGTAGCACAAATATTACTAGTTAAATCCCAAAATTTCCTATTTACATACAAAATTACCAAATTTAACATTTATTAAATATTTAAAATTTAAAATTTAAAATGTTCTGTTTGACAACAATCAATTCCTTCATAATTTTGATGATAAATTAAATGACGAATCTCTCCTTACCAAAAATCAATTTAAAAGAAATATATTTATAATGATATAATATAAAGAATTGAAAAAATATATATCAAATAATACACATATATATCTAAAATTAACATGAAATGTTGGCCAAATTGAATTACAAATATATAATGCTAAAATTAAAATATTATTTCTTTATTATTATGGTTTATAGCTCTCACATTAATGCATAATTAGATCTTCATATAAATAAAGATATATAATTAAAAATAACGCAATAAATATCTAAAATTTCTGCTGCTTTGTGAGGTTTTAAAAGTAAATAATTGGAGGTAATGAAAATACAGTGGAGCTATAAAATACTTAAATCGAGTATTGTGATATAAAATGTGAAATAAAGTTGATTTTTTAAATATTAAATTTTTTTATAAAGTATAATCAAAACTTATTCATTATTATTATTATTATTATTATTATTATTATTTAAAATTAGTGTTATTTTGATTTTAATTTTAGTTCGCGTGTCAAATAGAGAAATATGACGTAAAAGGATTATGCGTCATAAAGTGAGAGAGAAAAAAATTTAAGGCCCTGTTTGGCGCGAGGATCAAAACAGGACAAAAACAGGACCAAAATGGTACTAATTNCAGGGCCTAAAAGTACAAAGATATCACCGTTAGACAAGACCAAGGCTTTGTTTCTAATAAAAAGTTGAATAGAAAAAAATTCATACAAAACTCCCACAAAGTTGGACTACCGTTTAACTATTGTGTTCGTATAATTATGATAAAAGCATGGAATCTAAGGAGCATTTAATTGAATATTATTAAATACACGAAATTCATATGAACTTTAATTACCTGAAATATGGGATCAATTCAACTTTTAATTATCCATCTTATTCTTCTTCTTGATCCACGTCCTGAGTCATGTCTAAATTCTAGCCATTCTCTGTTGATTTTATTCAACTTTGCTCATTTACTTTAATACCAATACTCATACCGTAATCTCACTATATGTCGAATAATTGTAGTAAATTTATGTATTCACTTGTGATGAAGTGAGACACAAGCTTCTTTCAGTTGGATGAGTTGGCTATATTGTTTTGGACATATAATTTGGTAAAGCTTTGACGGCTTCATTCAGGCTAGTTCAGAGGCATACTTGCACCAATTTTCGACGGGGTCAAGTTTTTCGAAGTCGAGGAGATTGACACTTGGGCATTTGCATCACTGGTAAATGTGTTGACATGATTTTTACACTTAAGCAAAATCAAGGTATTATTGAGTTTTTTATTTATTAAATTATATGTATTTTATTTTATTAAATCAGCTAAAACTAATTATGTTAATGAGAATGACCACTTTGGTGTCTCATATTTTTATTAGTTTTGTTTTAGTTAATTTGGACTGATTAAATTCAAATAGAATTATTTATATTTAATTTGGCTCAAATTTTGATTCAATTGAACACAATTATTTTAAATTAAGTTTAATTGAGATCAATTGGGTCTCATTGGAGTTGATTAAGTCAAGTTAGGAGTCAAAAGTAAATCACATTGAGCTGAAACGGATCCATATGAAAAGAAATTAAAAAGCAGAAGACCAAATTGGAAAATTTCAAATTAATTGAAGTTGAACCACCGTTGGGCTACCCTAGATCAAGATCAGCGCTTTCTTCCTCCGGTTCGCGGGCACAGACCGGGCGCCGCCCTTCGCCTCGCCTCGCACGACCAGCCGGTCCTTCTGCGTACGTCGCCGGCCTCTTCGTGGCTCTCGGGTACGTCTTCGGCCACGTCTTCGGCCACGTCCTTTACATCTGCGCTCTTCCTCCGCCGATTCTGTGCACAATCCCGCTGAGGTTGGCTCGCTTGCTCTCTCCTATAAAAACTGTGTCGAGAGAAATCTCCAACTTGATCGACTCCGGGCAGGTGGCCATGGATTCGGCGCTGGCACGGCAGGGGGCTGTTGTTGGTGTTCTTCTGTACTCCGGATTCGGCGTAGGTGGCGTTGATTCGACTTTGATTCCGCGCATGTGGCGTCGGTTCAGTTAGAGTTGCAGAGCGACTGCGACTTCCAGTTGAGGCTTGAGGTTTATCTAGTTTTAGGGTCTTAATTCTTTCTTGTTTCTCTGTTTCTTCAGATTTCTAGTTCTTGTTAATTCACTCATTCTCTGTTTAGTCGTTATTCTCACTGTTGAGTTCTGTTTAAGCTTCTGTTCGGATCATTCCTACTTGATTATAATCACTGTTTAGTTTCTTTTACTGTTATTAAATTTGTTCTTGAATGAAGCTATCATTCTACTGATTCCAGAGTTTCCAGATTGCTATTTCTATTAAAAAAATCTTCTGGGTATTTAATTCTGCTTGTTTCACCTGGCTAAACTGAGTCCTGAACTTGATCCTTGATATAATCTCATTATGTTTCGAAGCTACAGAGTTTATTCCCAGTTGCTATTCCAAATATTCGATGGATTGAACTCTGTATGTTGAATTACTTTTATGATTACTCCATATTCCATATAATTCAGGTTTTCATTGCAGTGCAATTAAATTTTCTTTAATGGCTTGATAGATTCTACTTGCAACTGTACTAGTTCCTAAATTTATCTTGGGCATCATTTAATCTTATTGTAAATTTTCATGAAATCTTATGTCGTTTGCAAGGTAGCATAATTAAAGAAAATTTTAGTTTGATCTCCTTAATATTGCATCATATAATATAATTTCATGCTCATAAAATTAAGTCTTGTAATTACATAAATTAGTGCATCTTAGGTTCTTTGGTATATTAGAAGTCTTACATTGCATTATACTTATGCACGGGATTTATAGGGAGCTTAAGATTCGTATTAGCGAACCTTTGCGCTATATTATATGGTTAATTACCCCTTCCCATTAGGAAGAGAACCTTTGATTAAAGGAGCCAAATGTCAGTTCTTATTTGATGAATGACTTAAGTTATTTTTAGAGTTGAATTGGTTAGGAGGCAGTGGTAAACCTTGTCAAGGTCTCATGGTTCCATCGTCAAGGGATTTATTGGTTGAACCTGATTCACTTAAGTCTTTAAGGTTATTGCTACAGAATGATTGTTAAGAGTCATGGGTTCTGTCATCGGACGTTCTAGTGAATCAAGGTGGATGAGATTTAAGTCTCCTTGATGATATGTCTTATGTGAAAAACTAGTCTAGTTCAAAATTTTCATTAACCAATAACTATCATGTCAAAGAATTCAATATTGCAACCTTTAAATATGTTCTTACCCATTTCATTTAGGAATGCGAAATAACTTATCAAGGGGTAAGTGTTACGGAGTCTGAAATAGACTATGGTTTAATTAAAGGCATTATCTTTTTATGAGGAACTTATAATCTCATTGGTATAAAGATTAGTCTAAATGAGTATTACTTAGTTTGATGGAGTAATAGCATAGTAAGAAACAAGCCTGCTGCTACAATAGTTTTGTATGATAAGATAAGTTATTCGAGAAGTTATGTACCTCAGCATGTTTATCAATGTAGTTTTTTTCGCCTACAATTTAGGCTTTTGCTGGAGCAAGATTCCTTTTAGATGTCATTTAGGGGACCGGTCGTGTTATTTGTGATATTATATTGGGCAAATTACACTCAGGTCTCTGAGTTTAATGCTTAATATTGCGTAGGTCCACGTTTTTAAAATTAAACATCGGGGTCCCTGAGTTTTAATAAATTATCAAATGAGTCCTTTTTTTTATTTTTTATTATTAAATTTTTTTAAAATTACTGTTTTACCCCTGCCATTCTCTCTCTCTCCTCTCGATCCGGCGNATACGTGGATATTTTGTGCATTTCTTTGTCCTATTTAGTTGAATCCTAGGCTCCCATATCTGTGCTTACATCAGCCTCACCACACCTCTGTTTCTCTATTTCTGCAGATCTTAAAAGCTAATATAGTCAATTAATTTAGGAAGTGATATCCATTTTTTTCTCTTCTTTTTATTGTTTTTAGTAGTTGGTCGAGATGCTGATGTGCAGAGTATTCTTCTCAGGGAGCATACATTACAAGGCGATTTCAAACAAATGTGTTAAGTACATATGCTCATTTTCTGAAACTCATTACAGTCCATTGTGCCTATAATGTCTACACTCTTATGGCATTGACAACACATTTTTTGTCACTACTAAGAATTGCATAAACGTTGTCAACTTTTATTTTTTATGAATCATCATAATTAATTAATCTGATTATTTATTTGAAATTCAGGCTGCATCGTTTCTCAATACTAGGTGCTCGGTTGATTTCCTCTCAAAGAAGCCTTTTCGTGTAGTTGGAATCTTCCAGAATATAATACGCCGTCGATATTGTCACAGACTTTCTGGTATGGCTAGTGACTGTGATGCAAATGTAAAAAATGGCAATGCATATGTATTTTCAAGAAACTTCGAAGTTGTTGTTGCTGCCACCAGAGAAATGGGTATAGGAAAAGATGGTAAGCTTCCCTGGAAGCTACCATCTGACCTCAATTTTTTTAAAGAACTCACATCGACTACTTCAGATCCTGCAAAGAAAAATGCTGTGGTAATGGGTAGGAAAACCTGGGAAAGTATTCCTATTAAAAACAGGCCTTTGCCTGGTCGCTTGAATGTTGTACTGACTCGTTCTAGATGCCTTGACATCCCACAATCAGAGAATTTTGTTTTTTGTGGGAGCATGAGTTCTGCCTTAGATCTTCTTGCATCCCTCCCTTATTGTTCCTCAATTGAAAAAGTGTTTGTCATAGGTGGTGGCCAGATTCTGAGGTGAGCTTTTTTTTTTTTTGGTAATTAACACTCAGTTGAATCATTTTTAATAAAACTAGAAGGTCTTATTGTTAATATTCTGCAGGGATGCGCTGAATGCACCTGAATGTCATGCCATTCATTTCACGGACATTGAGGCCAAAATTGAATGTGACACGTTCATCCCTCCAATTAATATGTCCATGTTTCAGCCTTGGTATTCATGCTTCCCAGTGCTAGAGAATAACATTAGATACTCTTTCGTAACTTATGTACGTGTGAGGACTCAGCCTATTGAAGTTAAGACTATGAATAATGTTGGAATGGGTAATGGTGATTCATGTCAAGATAAGTTTGGGGTCCAGCAGTTCTCATTTCTTTCAAAATTCATTTTTGAACGACATCAAGAATATGAATATCTCAGGCTTGTGGAGGATATCATATTGCATGGTGCCGTGAAGAATGACAGGACAGGGACTGGGACACTGTCAAAATTTGGCTGTCAGGTACTTATATGTATTTTCCTGCATCTTGATTTCTCAATTCTCATGTTCTCATTTATTCTTTTATCATCTTTCGAGCATAAATCTTACAAACCTTCCTGTTATTAATCAGATGCGATTTAATTTGAGAAGATCTTTCCCATTGCTTACAACGAAGGTACTTGAGATAATTTTGCTTTGCCTTAACTTTTTTTAACCAATGCATCCTTGTGGAAAACCATTCGTGGCATTATTTCCTTTCTTTTTTATTGGCTGTTTAATTACTGACTTTTACCTTAGAAAAAATTTGGTTGTGTGTGATAACTATGAGAATTTACCTGCATTCTCTGATCAGTTATATTTGTATTGAATCAGAAAAAAATGTATACTATCAATTTCAATGTCCATTTTCCCTAAGCTACATATTTGATAAAAGTTTAGGATGTGTTTTTTGCACAATACACTTTATGACGTGCCTTTGCTTTATTCTAATTAGATCAGTCTGTGTGCTTCTGTTACTTTTACTAGACATTCTCTTTCTAAGTAGAGGAGTACAAACCGTATGTCTCTTCTATCCGGGGATTTAGAAATAGTAACGTTAGAAACTTTCATTGCTCATTGACCTTACCTGATTTTTTTTCTTTTTATGTTGTTTAAACCCTTATGATTGAGACGAGTCCTCTGTACAGTCTTACGCTTTCTTGGAATTGGCAGCTTCTTTATCTGTGGCATTTGACAAGTACACATGCTAGCAATTTATGGTCAAATGTGATTAATTTGTTAGATGTGATTCCACAGAGAGTATTTTGGCGAGGTGTGGTTGAAGAACTCTTATGGTTCATTAGTGGCTCAACAAATGCTAAGGTATCCAATTACATTAAAAACTAATTCTCTGTTCCTTTTCACTTCTATGTGCATCTTAACCTTTTATTCATCTGACCTTTCATATGTGCTTGTCAATCATTAAACTATGACCTTCACTTGTAATATCAAAAATCAAACCCATCTGAACCACTAAGTCAGAATTTGAACTTTATTAGACTGTTGAAGACATTTAGAACATATTATGTCTGAGTTCTTATTTTTTAATTTGTTGCAGCTAATTTGTGAAATATTAGCAGATGCATTATCCAATGTGATGAAATGCTTGTCTATCAATCCCCTGTTCACACAAAAGATTGCAATTTCTCAGATATTGCATGACCAACGGGAGAAGGATGCATCTCTTTTAATTTAGTTTTATTATTTACTCATGTCAATCAACGCGTCATTGTTGGGTCCCAAGTCCCAGATAAAAAACGCAGAGGGTTGTTTTAGGTAGTCAACAGCTAGCGTAAAATTTATCGAATCAAATATGATATGAATCTTTTAAAAAATTGTGCTAAAATTAGGTAGTCCCTAGAAGCGATACAATGTGTTGCTTGAACATAGTGAAAAATATACAAGAGCTGTTATATCGGCGCCTGAATATAGTGATAAGGGTTCCCATATTATGGATGGATGCCGGTAAAGTAACTAGTTCAAGATATTAGAACACAAGTCACTAGAATTAGACTAGAAACTTGGAGTATAGGCACCCTAAAGAAAAAGATGAGAAATAAAAATATCTATAAGAAAGTTATAGTAGATATTCATAAGGCTTATTTATAGTATATACCATTTTAGTCCTCTGATGTAACAATGAGGTGTAGATATTCATTGTTAGCCATCATCAGAAGAGCATCATGGTACATTTTGTACATTTCATCACAATATTGGAGATTTTGGTAATTTCATTAGCTTGATTTTAAATGTTTGGCTTCTTGGTGTCTCTATGAAGATGATTTGTTGATCATGGGCATGTCCTATTATTAGCTGTCTTGCTTGTTTTCAATAGGTTCTGCAGGAAAAGGGAATCCATATATGGGATGGGAATGCATCAAGAGATTATCTGGATAGGTTCTTTCTGTCTTATTTGTATCTTCTATAATGATGTTTTTACCTTCAAAATGAGTTCTGTTAAGTGGGCCTTCTAACAATTTGTTTGTTTTAGTATTGGTTTAACGCATAGGGAAGAAGGTGATTTGGGACCAATCTATGGGTTTCAATGGAGACATTTTGGTGCTGAGTAAGCTGCTATGTCTTTAAATTTGAGTCTCCTTTCTTTCGCTTCAAAAGCTATTATGACTATATTTTGCAGATACTTTGATATGTATACTGATTACACTGGTAAAGGGTTTGACCAGTTATTCGATGTTATTCATAAATTAAAGAGTAATCCAGATGATCGGCGCATTGTTCTGTCGACTTGGAATCCTTCAGATCTCAAAAAGATGGCACTCCCCCCTTGTCACATGTTTGCACAAGTTAGTATTTTTTACAAGTTCCAAGTTGATGTTTATGCATGTTACCTTTTACTATCTTTATTTCCATGGCTCACTGTTTTTCTTTGGGGTTGGCCATATGGCTATAAAAAAATTTTCATTCAATTGAAGTGCTGCCTCATTAATACTTATCCAACTACAATGCTATTGGGATTCAATGATCCAAAGAGAGTCAACAAATGGACCATAAATTTTGGGTAAATATCATACAGGTTTCTAAGTTTATGAGTTAATATCAAATGGGTCTAAAGTTCTCAAAAAGTATCATTTAGGCCTCATTTGGTTTAGGGCTACTCCAAAAATACTTTCATTAATATTTTATATTTATTTCACATCATACACAAATTTAAATATTAAAATTTAATTTTATTTCACATTCTACACAAATCTCAGTCATAAAACTTATCTTTATTTCACATCTTATACATACTTCAATAAAAAAAAGTCAGCTTTACTTCACATCTATCACAATCTTAAATAATTATTCACATTATAATATTAAAATAAATTCTTTTTCTCTTTGCATCTCAAAAAATTTTAATTCTCTCTAAAAATTACTCCAACCAAATTTAAGTCCTTGAGATTGGAGAGTAATATCAAATAAGACCTTCCGTCAAAAACACTATCAAATATAAATTAAAAGACCATTTTACCCTTTACTTTTTCCTCTATACCTCTCCTTCT
Organism: Apostasia ramifera; assembly: GCA_019297695.1. NCBI lineage: Eukaryota > Viridiplantae > Streptophyta > Magnoliopsida > Asparagales > Orchidaceae > Apostasia > Apostasia ramifera. Next base: position 21,320 of record JAEMOT010000808.1, read on the forward strand.
TTCAGGGGTGTTTTAGTAATTTTAAAACTCAAAAGTAGAAAAAACTCATTTTTTTAGTTATGATAATAGAAGTTTGATGAAAACAGTTAAAAAGGATCCATGTGAAATGTTTTAAGTCAAGCTTAGGGATCATTTTAAAAAATCTCAGGGACCAAAATGCTATTTTTTGAAAATCATAGATTCATTTGATATTACTCCTATTCTTGACTACCTGTATGATATTTACCCTAAAATTTAAAATATTTTTATATTATTAAAGCTTAAGAGTAAACTATTTTCTGTAATTGTATTTGCCCATCCAATGATTATCCTATGACTATTAATCTGGATGTATAGACTGGTAAATTCTTGATCTCTATACAACTTTTAGAGAAATTATTGATTAACAGATGAACCAATCTGTTTGAGCCGTCTTGCCATAAAAAAAATCCATTTGAACCGTCTTTATTTTATATTCATTAAAGTAATCAAATGAGTCACTATGCACAAATGTGTGAGGCAGATGCAGCCCAGAATGTCAAGTGATCTAGTCTTTTTAGCTAATCTTTCCACTAGTCGCTTAATCTAAGTTCTGGAAGGAAAATATTTGAAAGCTGGATTGAAAGTAATGATTATATTAGATATCGATTATTCTATTTTATGAACGTGATGTTTCTTAATCATTTTTTTAGTTTGTGTTACTTTTACAGTAAACTCTGAGAAACTAACGTAGCTCTGTGCCTTTCAAAAGAACAGAGTGGTAGCTTTACTATTTTTTTAATTAAAAATGCTCAAACATTATGTAGATGTGGCATAAAATACAACTTAAAGTGCATGGTGAAAGCAATAAAATCATCATGATGTTTCATGTTTTTGCTTTAGTACCTCTTGCAAAGGCCATCATCATGTTCAACAGAGCTAAAATGTACCCAACACCAAACATGTTGCCACTGCAGAAAAAAACTTGGAAAAGAAACAACTAGCCATATTTAGAAACACCGACAAAGTAACCAACATGAGAGATTCAAGAGGGGTTCATATATTTGACTTAAAGGCCCCGTTTGTTTAGCCGTTAAAAATTACCTAGTTTAATTTTAACCAGGTATATCACATCACACATAAAATTTAATATTAAAAATTAACTTTATTTCACATCATTTATAACTTTCAATAAAAAAATATCTCTATCTAAATTTAATTTTAATCTTGTTAAATTTAATCTTACAAACAAACAGAAAATGTTGGGAATTAATTGCTGCTGTTCTGGATTTTAATTTTTAAAATATTGTCGTCAGTTTTATGTAGATCATGGAGAATTGTCGTGTCAAATGTACCAGCGCTCTGCAGATATGGGCCTTGGTGTGCCATTCAACATAGCATCATATTCTCTTCTAACATGCATTATTGCTCAAGTATGCGGTATGTTCTCCCAACTATGGTAAATTTCATGTATTGACATCTCCGTCTTTGAATCATTTTCCAAGTGGTAAAGAGCATAGGCTTTCATGCCTACTTTAAATTGGCTGCATTACATAAATGCTTGTTCATGTTGTTGTTCACGCTCCTTATTTTTCATTACATGATTTTGTTATGTCATGAATATTATGGGAATATCCTTTCTGCATCCACCATGCTATCAAAAATGGACTGCAGTCACAAAATGTATTTGCTTATAAGAATAATCAGTCAACGCATTTGTTCTAATTCAGCCAACACCAATGACTCTTTACTCCATTTTGTCGTTCCCATTTTGAAAGTTGTCTATCATGTTCCTTTTAGAAGCTATTAATTATCTTTCAGACTTTTAGTAGTATTTTAATCTTCCAACGCCTTTTAAATGAGGATAGGTTTTTCGATGATGATGATGATGACAATTAATACTCTTCCATAATCTAGTGTTGAGCAGCTTTATAACAGTTTTCTTAATACACATTATCTACCTACTGTGGTGAATGCCACACTTCTTTCTAGCAATGGTGATCCTACTTCAGAATGTATTAATAATCGTTCAGGCTTTTTGGAGATGTAGTTTCATTGTTCAAAATGCTTCTCAGCTGATAACTTGTTATGAGCCGCTTCTATTAGGAATATTGTTCCAGTGTCTCTCGAGCTATAGTTAAGGCCTTGGTTCTCTCTGGACTTGCATTATTTTTGTTGTTGAGGTTAGGTTCTCTTGACCGGAGTTGTCACTGAGGTTGAGGCTGGCTTCACCTAAAGTTGTGGTCGGTTAAGACTCGAGGTTGCGGCGATGGGGTTAAACCTCGATGGTTGGGACCCGGGCATTATTCTTGTAGTTTTACTTGTCACAATGTCTACGTCTTAAAGTTGTTCTCCGATATGTCATTGACAAAGCTCCAACCCCAAGGTTGTTTTTGATGCCTTGAGGTCGAGGAGAATCTCGGTGGTGGAGACACCTATTATTATGCACATGATTCTTTCAAAATTCATTCGATGCTAATTAAGCGAATCAGATTTGGGATGATTTGTGCTAATTGAAGAATATTTTGATACTGAATTAATTGAAGATTTGGAGCTAATTTGGGGATAATAAATAATCATTGTAATTCTCTTATTTGTATTTTCTTTATTTATCTTTGGTGTATTTTGTATCTTAACTTATGCATTTATTTCTTATTTTCTGTTTTATGTATTTGGATCTCTATAATAGTGGTCATCTAGCATTATAATAGTTAGAATGATTAGTGAAATGAAGTTTGAGAATTCTCAGACTCTAGATCCAGCTTAAGGGATTGATATTTTAGTGAAGGAAAGGGTGATAATAAACTTTGGATAAGAATCTTTAAATTAGCCTAATTATCTTTTTTATTTTAAAAAATATATTCCTCTTGTCCTTCTCCATCTTGTCTTCTTTTTTACTTCGATCCCATTGAGGTTGCACCTCATATGTGCGTCATCTACGTGTCACTTCGTGCAGTCTCGCCTCGCCCTTTGCTTGTGCTGCCTGGGTCCATTCACTTGCGGGTGATCCTCCAACCCTATCAATCGAACTAACGTATCTCCATGCGGTTGATCCTGTCAAGCCTGGTCTTCCAGCTCACTAATTTGTGAGACTCAACCGCCCCCACTCCCTGCATGACTACGTATGAGCTGTGCCTAGACGAATCTCCTTGCCACGCGCGCCTCTGCTAATGTTGCATGCAAGCTGACTTTCCTGCCCCTCTCGGCTTGTTGCTCTTGAGTTTGTATGGTTTGTTGGCTCCCCGCATTCACCACCTCACCTTAGCTCAACTTTCCACATAGCCCTACATGGGCCTAACCTCTCCTCACTTTGTTTGCCTCTTGCAAACAAACTACATAGTCATGCACCAGCCTCCACAAGCTGCGCGACACGCAAGACTGGGTCCAGTTTGCTCTTGCACGTGCCCAGGCTCTAGTGCCACGCTCCAGCTGCACACGAGTGTGAATGTGTAACTCGCAGTTTTATCCACGACTGCCTTTGCTTGCAACTCATTCGACCTGAATCAGGTTACAAGTAAATTTTTTTGTAGAATCATTTAATTCCTGGTTTTGACTCAATTGAAATTATATTGTGTCATTCTGATTATTTGATTTAGCACTAAATCAGTAGATTCAAATTTTAATTCATAATCTTAATTACTATTAGACTATTTTGTGAGGAAACTTAATTATTTCTCAACTTCAGATCTGATTTTTTAAAATTAACTTTGACTCGCCCTAATTTAATTTATTTTAGAATCCAATTTAATTCTAATTTTTAAATAAAATAGTTTTTCAGATTTAAAAGTCGAATTTATCGTATAATTTATTTTAGAAAATATTTTTATGCTTAATTTAATAATTTATTAATTAATATTATTTATTTAAGTTCTAAAATATAATTTTATCTTTTTGTCCTGCATCATTTGGGTGTTATATAATGAATTACTCAGTTTGTTTTTTCCCAAATCACATATGATACCCATCCAATCCTTGTATTTGATAAATGGTCAAATTTTCATGAAAAAATATCAAATGCGGAATTAAGCACATGTATGCAGCAGATATTTCACCATTTTTCATTGTACCGTACTCAATTTGGCAACTTCTTGAGCGGCTTGTGGCTTTATTTAACATGCTTGGATTGTCATGGTTTTCAATCGTTTAATAACATGCAGATCTTGTTCCGGGGGATTTTATTCATGTGATTGGAGATGCCCATGTCTATAAAACTCATGTCAACCCTTTGCAAGAGCAACTTCAGAAGCATCCTAAACCTTTTCCTGTAAGTAGAATAGTGATGCCAGCAGCAAACTTCAAAAATTCTATTTCTTCTCTGGCAACTGCATAATTCTCATTCAAATCATTTTACACAGATTTTGAAGATCAACCCCCTGAAGAAGGAAATTGATTCTTTTGTTCCATCCGATTTTACGCTCATTGGATATGATCCTCATCAGAAAATAGGAATGAAAATGGCCGTATAGTTCCCCTTATGAAGGTTTTGAAAGAAACTTTTTGTTTCTCTAATCTTATCATCGTGATTATATGGATTTTTTCTGTAGCTGCACTTTTTATACAAGCGAAAAGCAGGAGAGAAAGGAACATGAAGCAAGGAAGAAATTTGTTTCGTAGTTACTTCATTTATTATGTTATTTATTCCAATAGAAGGATGCAGATCATCAGACCATTGTATGTGGTTTTCAGTGGGTATGTTCATTGCCTGCCTATGGTGAGCTGTTCCCAGTTGTGTTCAGAACTTAAAAACTTCACCATTTAAGCTATTTTTATATTGTTTACATATTTCTTTTGCCTTAAGGCAGCTTGCATAAATTTCGTTGATTTGATTCGGTTGAAAGTTGAGCATGCATGTGAGAAAAGGGGTACGTATCATTTACATTATACACTTGACTTTATATGTTGGATTTCATAGTTTAATTCTAATCTTCTTGGAATCATATAAATTTTGATCTAGTTGTTTCAAATAGCAAATGAAATTAGATTAGTTCTTTGTGTCGTTGCTTGAATGCCTTGCTGTGGACTATATCAACAGAGTAAGTTGTCTCAAATAACACTCGAGCATTTTGTTAAATCCAGGGCATTCTATAAAAAAAATCTTTCAGCGCTTGGCACAGGCATGAATGGTTATCTTATCAAGTGCAAGCTATGGTAAGATAACACTCAAGCTATAGTCCTCGTGCCAAACAGAGCCAAAAGTGCTAGCCACAGTTGAGCAACTTTTAACTTTAAGCAGATTAAGTGGTTTAAGCTTTGTTTTATTAAGCAAGGCTTAAATTGAAGTCGAGCATTTGGTAGCGAAAATGAGCTAAACAATGTAAACTTATTTTTAAATTGCTTAAACTTATTTTGATGTTGTTTCTAGACAAGCAAAGAAGGAAGCACCCGAAATCTCCAGGCTGAAATTTGAAATTTTATTGTCTGGAGTTGCCTTAAACTTGAACTTTACTAAAGTCTTACACCCCTAGTTGCCTGAGTTTCATGACTCTGTTTAACATGGCTCTGGAAATTTGAGTGATATTATTTTATGCTGCAGTGGCTTTGCAGATATCTTGAATCAGTGCATGAACGAATGAAGTTATCGTTACAGGTACGTTTGTCGCCCATGTCTACTATTTGAGTAGCATTCCCGATTAGCCTAATAATAGTTTAGATCATGCCTTTTTTTTATTATGGATAATTTTTATTTCCTGTTTGATAAATTCAAAAAGTTTGGTCTTTACTTCTCCTATATATCAAAGTTCTTAGAATATCATATACCTTACATTGTTAGGAAGCATTTATATGAAAGAGAAAGTGATCAGTAATTTATTTACCTCAAATTCAATGCCAAAGGAGAGTAGATTGCTGTACCACATACTGCAACAGTTTACCTTCCCAGAAATATGCAGCTCATAAACTGAAATCGTCACACATTTTCTCTCTTTTCATCTGAACCATGGTTAAATCAGCCTAACCTCCTAAGTCACATAAAAGTTTAAGGAGATGTTAGACTCAATGTTATCTTAATATTATGTTAATTAGAGAAAATAATTATTTAATTTAATGATATAAGTAAATAATTTTATTAAATATTATAAAATTATCACTGAAAAAAATGACATCTAAATATTAAAATATATAAATAACATAACATAATATCAAAATAGTATTGCACCAAACTCTCTTGAATACCTTAGCATGGCAATAATCTTCACTTCTAGTATTAGATCATCGTCTTCCTGCCAAAAATAAAAAGGTCCATCAAACCTAAAATTTTTTAGTTTTTTACAATAACATGCATCAATCATATCTGAAAAATTAATTAAAGAGCAAATATAAAATGGTGTATGACACTACTGTCCTTTTGCAACTTCATGCTTTTTGAACTTCATATGAGTCCCTCGGCCTCGTTTGGTTTGAGGCGAATTTTTATTTAACACAAATTTCAATTACAAAAATCAATTTTATTTACGAATATTAGAATTGAAAATATTTTATATTTTACACACTTTTTAATTGTAAAATAAATTTCTCTTGTCATTGGGGTGGTGCCCAAGGTGTTGATGTCATGGTGTCGACCTAAACCTCGAGATGTTGACCTAAATGACAAGGTGAAGAAGTTAGTGTTGTGTCCTAATATGTTATCATTCTCCTTATTGTCTGAAAAGGGATTTAGCAGGCTTTTGGTGGAGTCGACTCTTGAGATTTTCTTGGTCGAGGTTTGACATCAGGATGTCGAACCTTATTATAAGGGTGCAGCTCGGTTTGGGTCAATTGATTCTATGCAAACCATGGGCTCAAATAGTCTTTACATTAATTCCACCATTTTAAGAATCGAAACCAAATCGAGGTCTGATGTACCAGAACCAAAATCAAACTAAAATATTTAATTTGGGTACGCTTCTGATTCAGTTACAAATTTCATGTTATCAAATAAAACAAACACATACTATAAAGTAATAAGACATGGGAGCACTTCTCACATAAACATTCAAATAGTTTCTTCATATATTCTTATATCAACTTCTTTTTATGTACCTTATTGAATGCTCTTAAATTTACCTGTAAAAATTATTCTTTTATCTAATTGATAGAATTCTCCTTTAAATTCAATAAACAAAATTAATTTTATACAAGAAAATAATCACTAGATCAATGATACCGAAGATTGTAAATAAAGTAAAAAAAAATCAAAACTTTATGCTCCTATGTAAAAGGTATATTATAATGTCATTAGGTCGATTCTGATATACCTGATATAGAAATCAAGAATTGAATAGACCTACTCAGTTCCAAGCATTTTTAGAACCAAAACCAAATCGAATCAGTTCAATTCGATTTCAGAATGGATCTCGATGATTCTTAGGATATTTTTGCACACCAAGGAGGTTTGCACCAAGAGAAGGGTCATAGGTCTCCTACTAGATGCCAGCCTTCAACCTCTAATCACCTGCTCTGAAAGAAAAGATTCAAAAAACAAGACTTGTCCTGTTTGGCGCGAGGACTAAAACAGGACCAAAATAGGACCAAAATGGTACTAATTTAAAAAACAACAATAATAATAATAAA
>JAEMOT010000808.1:28840-64042 GCA_019297695.1 Apostasia ramifera
ATTTTGGTCCTCGCGCCAAACAGGTTACGTGTAAGAAAGCTGAACCTCAACAATCACATCCTTAGGTGTACTAATATGTAGATGAAGGGAAAGAGATGCCCTTTGGACTCAAAATCCTTGAAACTATAATTATTCTCTTTTGAATAGAAAAAAAAAAGAAGCAAAAGATATCTATTTTGATTCCTCTTCGCCTTTAAACTAATAATTTTAAAAAAAATAATTGAAATTAAATATAAATAATTTAGACTAATATAAGTAGATAAAAAAAAAGTTAAGATCAAGATACAATTTTAATTTTTTTTAAATTTAAATATAAATATAGTAATTTGAGAAATAAATATTTAATTGTAATTATGGCTAAATAATTGTATTTTTTAAATTTGAGATTAAAATATAATTTTATTTTTTGAATTTAAATATAAATATATAGCTTGAAAAAATTATTTGAATTTAAATATAAATAATAAGGATCTATTAATAAGACGGTTAAAATAGTGAGATTCAAATATAATTACAGCGAGCTTTTCAATTTAATTAATGGGAAGCTGCGGCGTGGCACTGCTGGCTTCGACAGTTTTAGGCACAATTGCACATTAGTCCCCTATGATTTATAATTTTGTACATAGGCCTAAATATATTTATTTTACATCCAAATATATTCTTTTTTTTATCAAATTAACTTGAAATTTTAAATCCCAAATTAAATTCTTGATGTCACAATTCTCCCTACCTTTAGAAATTTCGTCTCCGAAATATACATAAATAATTTTACGAACTTCATTATACATTTGAATATACATAAATAATTTTATGAATTTCATTATATATTTGAACTGATTTATAAGAAGGTGAAAAAGTTGACATCAAAATATAATTATTGCTGTTTTTGTGAGTTTTTAAAATATTAAAACTAAATTGTAATTATTATTATTTTTTGTGGATTTTTAAATTTAAAAAATACAGATAGGACAAAATTTTTTTTCTCCCAAAACTCATATTAGATATATATATAATAGAATAGATAATTTTATTTTTTTCACTAAAATACAATATTACGTATATATTATCATTTAAAACAAAAAATGACGTGTGATCACTCAATAAAAAATAAAATTGTGTAAATTTCATATAAACTTTTAAGAAAATATCTTGTCGATCTTTTAATAATTGCATACTGCTGTTCAAGTTTCAAAATTTATTTTTGTTTGGTCCATCAGCCCATTCTGAATATAAATTTTATTTGACATTATCTCAAAAAAAATGTATAAAAACTGTTTAATTCAAGTATTTTTTTAATCATTCTACACTAATTTTAATTCAAGTATTTTGATCCAGAATATAAAATAAAATAGTTATTTATATTAAAAATTATCAATTATGTGAAGTAACATAATACTTTTTTATATAAAAATGTATATAGAATAATTAAAAATTTTATTTATTATTATTATTATTATTATTTAAAGTAGCATTATTTTGATTTTAAATTTGATTCTCGCGTCAAATAGTGCTTTAGTTCCAAAGAAAGGAAGGCACGCATTAACATTATTTTTTTTTGACATGCAATTTCACGGTTTTTTTTTATGCACAGCAATTTCATGGTTTTATTTTGCTTATTTGTTGGGAATGAACTCCGGTCAACTTATTTGATGATGGGGTCATTAATAGCAAAGTGTTTTTTTTTTTTGAAATTAAAAAAAAAGACCATTAATAGCAAAGTAACTAACAAATCATTGGATTTTTCCCTTAGTTTTTTTTTGTATAATAATTTTTCCCTTAGTTTTTCCTATGCTTATTTAATTCCTTCTCTTGACAAATTATTGCCACCTTATAAATCGGAGGTCATCCAACCTTACATCATTTGTTTTAGTTGAGAAGATCAAAGCAAGCAACATTTAGATAGAAGGTGACTCCTTGAAAGCTATTAAGCTAATTCAGGATACTGGGGAGGATCTTTCCATCATTCGTCCTCATCTAAAGACAATAAAGGATCGCATGAAGTTGTTGAGTAACAGTATTATCATTCACATTCGACGAGAGGGTAATAGAGTAGCACACACTTTAGCCCGATACGCACTTCATATAGAGACTCAGAAAGTGTGGTTTAAGAAAGCTCCGTGTTTTATTCAAGCCGTTATTAGAGAAGAAATACTCATGTGTAAGATGGACTCTCAGTATAGTTCTGTTTTTTCTTAAGTTTGATGCACCCCGAAGGGTTTTATCAAAAAACAAAAAAAATTGATATTTCATTTTGTATGTATGAACATAAATTTTGTTTATATACCTCTTAATTAATCTTAAATTAAAACTTCTACATGACATTTATATAATTATAATGTTATATATACATATATAAATAAATTTATTTATATGTTATTACTATCATATAAAAATTTTGATTAAATTTAAGATTTAAAATTATTTATTAAAGTAATACAGCATTATTCATGTAAAAAATGTACTTATAATAAACTTGTCTTTAATTGAGCATTAAAAATGCTTTGAGGGGGCAAATCACTACCGTGGAGTAGATCACTTGGCTCACATTTAGTTAGAGGTAAAAAAAAATCATTAAATTTTTTAAAAAATATATTCATTAATATTTTATATTTATAATTTTTTAAAAAATATACAGATTGATGTATTAAAAATTATATATGGTGTGATATAAATTAATTTTTTTATATTAAAACTTATATACTACAGATAAAAATAAAATTTTATTTTATTTTATTTTTTTAAAAAAATTAAAAGCTATTTTGATTATAGTCATGATTAAGATAGCTTTCAATCAAATAGTTTTGGTATTAAATCTTTTAGAGTATTGAAATTATCTGAATCGATACTTTTGTTTTGTAATTGAAACTAAATTTTAAAATTTTACTTTGAAATTAACATATTGAAATTAAATTTTAAAGTTTTTGCTTCAAAAATGAGAACCAAGTCAGCTCATTTTTTCCCTAGCTAGTCTCCATTTGTTCGTTAGAAAGAAGACTCAATAATCAATTCCTTCGTTCGTATGTATGTATCTGGTGACTTATACTGAATTTAATGAATCATTAATACATTTAAAACACTTATTTGAGATTTTTGATTTATTTTATTAAATAATTAATACTACTGATCATAATCATACACTTAAGAAGTCATCCATTTATTTAAAAGCATCTTTTATTTTTATTTTTATTGCAGCATCTTTTATTTTTTTTTATTTTGATCCATTAGAATTGAATAATATTGCATATTATACATATATTTTATCATTTAAAATAAAATATGATATGTGATAAGTGCATGGCAAACTAAAAATTTAGGTAAATTACATATCATTTCCGGAGATAATCTACCATGCATATTTAATTCATGATATTTGAATAAATAATTTGTGATTCGCCTTTTTAAATAGATGCAATTTGGCCTATTTATTTAACTAAATTAAAATTCATCTGAATAATTTTTATTAAGTATATTACATCATGCATACGTAAATATTAATACTAGAAATTAATTATATTTTACATTATAAATATAATTTTAAAAATTTATTTTATTTTATTTTTTACATACATATTAAATTAATTACTAATTTATATATAACAGCTTTCGTACAAATTTAGTTTTGATTCATTAATTAATATTTAATTAGCTTTTTTTAAAAAAAATTAAAAAATGAACAATTTTTCAAAAATCACCCAAACTCTAGAAGCCTTTTATTTTTTTATAAAAACTTCTATTTCTTTTCTTTTAAGATTACTATAACCCTATTTGGCACGAGTACCAGGACCAAAATTATAACATCCAGTGATCTCATTGTAGAGATATTATCTGCTTTGGCTTTAGAAAAACTATGCACATCCTACATACATTACCAAAATAAGAACTAACTTATATACAGGGTTTTCAGAATCGGACCGGACCGGCCAGTTCGACTAGTTCAACCGGGAACCGGCCTAAGGTTCGATTTGGTTCAACATTAAAATCGAAATCAGGTAAAAACCAGGTTGGACCAGTAAAAACCGAGTTGAACAGGTAAAAACCTGTCCAACTTCCAAACCAGACAAACCGAAATTATTATTTGAGCTTCTTATTTTATTTTTATACATTGATATTTGAGCATTAATATTTTAATATTCTACTATATTTTGAATAATAATTATTTCATATAATAAATATTTAGCTGATTTATTAATTTTTTTATCATGAATTTATTTCGAATTATTATAAAAGAGATAAAGTATTTTGAATGATAAATTGACAAAAAAAAGCAATTGTATTCATTTTGTTTTGTAGTTTTTAATTTTTTTATATTTCTTGTATTAGTCAATTTTTTAAATTAGTTGTACTATTTTTTTCAAAATATTTTTTTATCATATTTTAAAAATTAATTTCATGTTTAGAAAATTTATATTTAATTATGATATAATTATTAAGTCATCTGATTAAACCACAGTTGAATCGATAAAATCATGAACCGATCGATTGACCGGTTCGATGTTCTGTTCGGTTCTAAAAAACTTGCTTATATCACATCTTTCACATATCCAACATATATAATAGCTAATTTTATTTTACATTATTTACGTCTTTTAAAAAAATTATTTCTGTTCAAATTTAATTTTAATTTTATTAAATTAAATTTTATAAACAAACAGCCTCTTAGGCCTTGGTCTTTAAAAATAAAAATAAAAGGCTTCTAGAGTTTGGGTGATTTTTGAAAAATTGTTCATTTTTTTAAATGTTTTAAAAAAAACTAATTAAATATTAATTAATGAATCAATTATATTTATTATAAAAAAAATAAAAAATAAAAATCTTGGGCAAGGCGGAGGTTCTATTTCATCGCCGTGGACTTCGGCAATAATATATCTGGCCATTTCCCATCCCCAGCTGGCCAGCAATTAATTAATTAAGCAAACAAATTAATTATGCATTAAATATAATATTTCCTACATGATCCAATTAATATATATATATATATTCTAAGCAGCATTAATGTATTTAAAGCATCTCCTTCTCCCTCTCTTTTAATTCCTCAATATATAGTGCTTGAGCTAGCAGATATTAATTATATCATAATTAGACGTATAATTACGTTGGTGAACTATGCGTCTATGGCTCCTCCCATTAGTAGTACTGGTCATCATCTCCGCTCCCCCGTCGTCATCCTCCTCCTCCTCCTTCCTTCCCTCCCAACCGCGATGACAGCCGATCCTGTGTGGATACCAGTGATCCCTGCTGACGAAATGGACATCATAAATATAGCGTTACGGCTGTGCAACAGAGTACTTCAGCTGCTCACTCATACCAGTTTTGATGCACTCACCTTTGATGATCACATGGCGGGCAACACTGTTGGGTGCACAGTTATCAATAACAGAATATTGTATTTTGTTATGATTTCAGCCCGGCACGTATGGCTTGGGACATTAGGAGTGTTGATTATATACGAGGTCCCGATGTTTGCAATACGTACTGTCAACCCGGCACTCGTCCTTTTTCGGATACGCAATATTGATGGTAAATTTCTTATGAAATGGCCAGAGTAGTGAGAAATCTATATCTGTGCGTTTGTGTATTTCTCCAGTACTAGTTAATGCATGTATATTGAAATTAATTAAGCTACATGTCTGTTGTTGAATGATAATTATGTCAATTAATTACTATCTTTGATCAATTAATCATCCCTCCGAACAGTAGTCTCTACTCTAGTTGCGGAGCCAAGAGTACCTCAGATCGATCAGGGTTCAATAAATTGTTTACAATTATATTATAAAATTATAAAATTATTTTAATTACAAAAAATATTAAAAACATTTAAATTCTTAACAACAAAAATAATCTTAAATGTATAATTTTCAAATACAATAAAATAATATTACAATTATATTCAACTCAACGAGTTTTAATGCTTTGGAAGTATTAATTGTGAAATCAACTCATTATTAATTTTATTGAATGCATTCATTCATGTATCTCAATAAATGTAACCAAAAGAAATTATTAATCCAGGAATCACCCATTTTGCTTTGTAGTTGACGTTTCACAATTGCAATGGCAACTGAAAGAGTTAATGCCAATTTTATGAGCAATAAATTAATAGATAAATTACATGTCTATTTATTTTTATCAATTTTTGTAAGGCTATTAATTTCTTTTAAATGAGCAAACTCACTGTTAGTGCATATATTAAAAATATAATATTCAAATTCATTAATAAGTTTCAAGAGAGTAACTTAAAAGAAGTGATCTAGTGGATTAAATCGAGCAGAGGATTAATGGAAATCAACGAAGGCAATGCAAAGCTGATGTAACTGACGACTAGGGTTTCAATTTGAAGGATAATAACCTTGATAGTGTGACAGTAACCCGATGGCTAAAGAGAACTAGTGAAGTTGTGAGAATGCTATAATAAAAATGATATATAATTAATATTAATTAATTAAATATATTATTATATAAAAAATATTTTCTGATGATGGAAAAGAGGTTGGTGAATAAATTAAATATGAAGGTAATTACAAATTGAAATTTGAATAATTATATATAATACATTAAATTTTGTGCAAATTGTTATAATAAAATCCTATTTTCAATTTACCCAAAATTTTATTTTTCCGTTCACTTGTGATCACATGCACTTTTTTCACTACGCAGTGTTGAAACAGTACGTTCAAAAGGGATTAAAATAGAATAAATGATGCATTTAGGTAATAAATGGATCAGAGTTTGGGCAAGTTTTTAAAACTCTCCGAGGCTATCGAGCTTTCAGTAATTTCGAATCAATTTTATTCGAAATCAATTCGACGAAACTACCGTTCGAGTTTCCGTTTCAACCGAGATTATATTATCGAATTCAGTCGAAATAATCGAAACTCACTTTTCCCCCAAAATATAATACTTAATAATTATCAATAATAAATTTAAATAATTTGTAGGAAAAATTTAAACTGTCAATATTAAAATTATCGAAATTATTGAAACTACTGAAATTATTTTTTTTATTTTATAAACGAAATCAAAACTGAAGTTGATATTTTTATTGCGGCATGAAGTTCGGATACCCTTGTTTTTAAAAATTGCCTATGGATTGGATCCGCTATGTCCATGTGTTTTTTTTTCTATATAATATTCATGGAGTTATTAAAAGTTACATATGGCTAAAATGATAAAACAAGTTAATGTCATAAACTTCTAAGTATTTGTTTTGACCACAGGTTACAGACATAATTTTTAATTAAGAGGCATTTGGTTCAATATTATTATAATATCCCAAAATTTGATTGATGAATTTAAAAATTAGAGCTATTTGGATCTAAAAAGAATAATTTTAGACTTATAATAAATAAGTACGAACCTAGTTATAAGAATATAAAAATAGAAAAACTAAACTGTACTTACTCCTAAAAAATATAAATAATGCCTGGGCAGCAGTAGCAGCCAGCTGCCACCGTCTAAGATCTGAAAACTTATTGGGTGCGTCGCGCGCATCGTTCGGACGCTCAATCAGAGGGCGTCACGTGTTCCCGGACCTAGCTGTATGGCACACGTAGCACCCTCTGATTGAGTTCCGGACGGTGCGCCATCCGAACCAAATAACTTCTCCTAAGATCTCCCTTTCTCCCTCTCTGCCACATGGCAGAGAATTAAAAAAAAAAGAAAAAGAAAGAGAAAGAAAAAGAGAACTAGGGAGGGAATTTCAAGATTTATATAATGATACATTAGTAGGTAATTATTTTTCTAAAATTAATGTTAAATTACTGTTATGTTGTGAAAATAATTTAATATTATGAGAATTTGAGAAATTATGATATTATGCTGTATTTTCTATTATTTGGACATAGAAATAAGATGAATTTGATAATCTATGAGGTGATATGATATTATTGAGTATTTATATACCAAGATCCGACGAGTGCGGAAAGTTGCCTATTATGTGTTATTCCTACGAGGGCGAGAAGTTTACGCCGGGTGATACTCTAAAACGGAATCACTGATACATGGTGCAGCTTCTGTCAAGGATTTTAGGATAACAAATTAAAGAAACCTTCATCAAGCTTCTAAGTGAAAGTGTTTGAAAATGACAGATTTACATCACGAAATAGAATAATATTATATTATTAAGAAATAAAGTGAGTTAAATAACATATGAATTTTAATGATAATTTTTAATATGAGGCTTCTTATGTTTTATATTTATGTGAAATATTATTGAGCATTTCATGATTTACTTGTGTCATTTTAATTTGATGTCTGACATTTTTGATTGTTCTCATTATATTGTGATTATTGTGATACTGTTTTATCTACTGAGTTTGTATTAATAAATTCCTGTTATTTTTGGTGGTAGGTCCTGCACTAGATGGATCACGGGACATGGTGTGAGGTATCGCAGGTTGTGGCAAGAAAATAGATGTTTTAATGATATGATGTAAATGTTTAAGTTCTGATGCCTCGATTGTTGGTGGCTCGGCCAGTATAAAAATGGGTCGGGTATCGGCAGTCGAGACATTACAGATAGCATCAGAGCAGTTGCACTCAGAATTCACTATGTATAGAAATTTGGAAAAGCCGATGTGACGCCCGTAGCCGAAGAGGGCGAGGAGTGATCGCCTGGTGATGTCCTGAGAGAAAGAAATTATAAAGTAAAGTGCGGCTCCTGGCAGGCTTCTAGGCCAAATAATGAGTGATGAGAGGGGCATATGAATAAATCGTCCCACATCAGGAATTGAGGGAGATCCTGAGCTGTATAAGTAGATAACATGATCTCAAATAGTAAATGCATCATTTGGGGCAAAACTGTGAGGCTGGTGATGGAAAAGTCCATAGTTAAGTGTGCTTGGGCTGGAGTAGCACTGAGATGAATGACCTTTAACACGCAGTTTTTTCAAAGCCAAAGCAGATAATATTTCTACAATGAGATCACAGGATGTTACAGTCGAGTAATGATTAAAAGAATATTTTGCTGATAATTTATGTGACTGATAAATTAGGAACAGAAAAAATATTAAAATGACAGATAAAAATTTGATGTTGATAGAGAAATATAAGACAAATCGGATATATTGAAAGTTTACCTGCACCAATGCATGATATATTAAAAGTACAGTAGTATACGAAATTTGATAAATTAGTAGAGTATTCAGAGATTGTACCGTTAAATTTGCTTATAAGTAAGACAAGAAAATGCTTTAAAAGTGGATGAATGATAATTAAGATGTAATATAAATGATGATGTTTTGATTATACAAATGAATACTGTTAATTTATATTCCTTATGTTGAGTTAAAATTAAGAAAGAAATAAAGAGCATATTGATATAAATTTGATGTAATATTGAGTTATTTATCAAGTTTAAAGCAAAAAAATATGACTTGTAAATTTGGAACAACTAAATGAGATTATAAAAAGATGATTTAAAATTTGACAACTAAAAAGGGATCTCTTGTTGCGTTTATGTCCCTGTCTCAACTTGAATTTAGGGAATGATGACCCACAACTTGCCATTGAGGGCTATGACTACTGTTGCTGAGGGCTAGATCACTACGGTGTTCAGGCAGTTGAGGTATAAACTAAGGGAGCCAAATTCAAAAGATAAAATGTGTGAAGAATAAATGTGGAGAAAAATTAGTCAAGTGTGTAATGAAAGTTTGTGATTGTTTATGTAAATTTCGAGGACGAAATTGCTAAAGGGGGGGAAAATTGTAACATCTAAAAATTTGATTGGTGAATTTAAAATTTGGAGCTGATTTGTACTTAAAAAGAATGATTTTGAATTTAGAATAAATAATTATAGTTTAGTTATAAGAATATAAAAGTAGAGAGACTAAACTGTAATGTTGCCTAAAAAGATAATAATAATTCATAGGCGGTAAGCTCTCCCTTTCTCCCTATCTGCCGCGTGGCGGAAAATTAAAGAAAAAATAAAGAGAAATCAAGGGCCTTGGCATGAACCCATTTTTGAGGAAAAAAATATCTTAATAATATTTTAAATTTATTATAAACTTTAATAACTTTATTTCATATTCAACGCAAACTTTAACCTTAAAAATCAACTTTATTTCACATCCAATATAAATTCCAACCATAAAATCAATTTTATTTCACATCCTACACACCTCCCAATATTAAAATAAATTTTTTTTCCATCAACTCTATAAAATAAAATATTTTTTCTTTTCTTACCCAAATTCATCCTCCAACCAAACAAACCCACACCATTTTTTCTGCCTCCTTCCGCCATACTTAACAAGCAACTGTGCAGTTGCGGTTGCAGGGAAAAACAGAGAAGGAAGAAGGAGAAGGAGAAAAAGAAGAAGGAGAAGAAAGAGAACGAAAAAGAAAAGTAGAGAAGGAATTTCAAGCTTTATATAATGATAAATTGGTAGATAATTCTTTCCCTAAAATTGATATTAAATTAATGTTATGTTGTGAAAATAATTTAATTTTACGAGAATTTGAGAAATTGTGATATTATGCCGTATTTTCGATTATTTGAACATAAAAATAAGATGAATTTGATGATCTGTGAGGTGATGTGGCATTATTGAATATTTGTATACCAAGATTCGACGAGGACGAAAAATTATCTATTATATATTATTCTGACGAGGGCGGGGAGTGTACGCCGGGTGATATCCTAAAATGGAATAACTGATACAAGGTGCGGCTTTTGTCAAGGTTTCTAGGATAACAAATTAAAGGACTTTTCGTCAAGCTTCTAGATAAAAGGGTATAAAAATGATAGATCCACATCACGAAACAGAATAATATTATGTTACTACGAAATAAAGTGAGTTCAATGATATATAAATTTTGATGATAGTTTTTAATATGAGGCTTGCTATGTTTTATATTTATGTAAAATATTATAGAGCATTTCATGATTTATTTGTATCATTCTAATTTGATGTCTGACATTATTGATTGTTCTCATTATATTATAATTATTGAGATACTATTTTACTTATTGAGTTCCTGCCAGTTTTGGCTAGCAGGTCCTGCAATATTGAGTTCCTGCCATTTCTTCAGTAAAGTTGCTCTCTCTCTCTCTCTGTGTGTATTTCCTTCAGTAAAGTTGCATGTCTATCGTTGAATAATAATTATATCAATTACTATTTTTGATTAATTAATTATTTCTCCGGACGATCTCTAGTACCACTGGCGGAGCCGAGATTCAAGAGTACCTCAAATGATCAATTCAATAAATTATTTACAACTATATTATAAAATTATAAAATTATTTTAATTACAAAAAATAATAAAAACATTTAAATTTTTACCAAACAAAAATAATCTCACATGTATAATTTTCAAATACAATAAAATGATATTACAATTATATATATTAAACTCAATGAGTTTTATGAATGCTTTGGAAGTATTAATTGTGAAATCAACTCATTATTAATTTTATTGAATGCATCCAAACATCTCAATAAATATAATCAAAAGAAATTATTCATCCAGAGATCGCCCATTTTGCTTTGTAGCTGATGTTTCACAATTGCAGTGGTAACTGCAATAGTTAATGTCAATTTTATGAGCAATAAATTAATAGATAAATTACATGTCTATTTATTTCCACTAATTTTTTGTAAGTCTATCAAATCCTTTTAAATGAGCAAACTCACTATTAGTGCATATATTAAATATGTAATATTTAATATATTATGCGATAAGGATACACTTATTTGGTTGGAAGGTAAACTTTATAAAACTACTGTCCGATGCGCTATGCAGTGGACAACCAAACAACCGTAAATCACAATGGAAAACGTATCTTCTGACACTTGATAACTAACCTATACTCCTTACAAAAACTGAGTAGTCTGCAATAAGAAGCTGATGGTGCCGAGGCGGACGAGTCGTCGGCGCTCGCCGGAGTTCGGCAGGCCGGCTGGGGCGGAAGCGGAACAGGCGCAGCGTCGGGCGAAACGGAGCCGAGCCGAGCGAGCNAGCGGCTGTTCCGAGTCTCAGGGGATGAAGAAAGGAAAATAAAATGATTTTAAACTTTAATTGAGTTAAAATTGAGAACTGAGAGAGAATAGTTAGAAAATATCTCAAATGTTTTTAAAATATTTAGGAATTTTCACCCAAAGTCCCAACAATCTATTTGAGCTTAGTGATTCAATTCAAGATCCAATCTCATATAACTGAGATATGAGGCAAAATTTCTTCAAATTACATACTATCTCTAGATATAAAAATTTAGTTGGAATAATTTATCGTCTGAATTGCTAGACTCATCTCTAATTGAGGGATCCAATTTTATTTTAGATTTAGTTAGGGGGATATAATTTTAAGAAATCCAAAAAATTTCTAACCTGTAAATGATTTTGACAAAATTTTATTTACCAACAATGTATTTTAATTGAACTTTTAAAAAAATTTAAATTTACAAGATTTAATTCTTCTTTAACAATTTCAAATAATAAACTACTAATTAAATTTCTTGATTGTAAAATTTCAATATCATCCTTTTTTTTGTCTTGCATTTAAAACCAAAGTTTTTTCACCTTTTGAGGTCCTAAATGGCATTTAATCAAATGCACGTGGCAAATATACACAAAAGCACAATTCATGTGGTACCATTAGGGTTTGGAAATGGCTATATGGCAGGAGGTATAAGTTTAGGCCTCACAATTTTCATAAAGCAGCCCGTGGTTTAGCAAGTGTTCTAATCCTAATTTCCCACACATTCATCCTGAGTTTTTTCTCATAGAAACTGGAGTGCGCTGCCACACCTAAAGTCAGATCACTGGAGGGGGAGGCTGCTCTCCTGACAAGACAACTCCAACCGGCCCTACACTCACAGCCTGCAGACTACCATTGCAAGCTAACTATAAATATCTCTGAACAAGCTTTAGGCGGGAGGGGAGAATCGGCCGAACCTCCTCTTCCCCGCTGTTTTCACCCTTGTATCGGCTCTCCAAAGGTTCAACTTGCCAGAAGTTAGACCCGCCAGAGGTTTCGCCGGCCGGATCCTTTCTTCCCTATCTGAAATTTCTTCAACTGGGAGCTCTCCGAACCTTCGGAGCCTTCCCCCAAGATAGCTGAAACTTCATTTTTCTTTCTGTTTTTCTATACAGCTCTGTACTAGGCCTTACAGGTCCTCTTTCTTCAAGATATAGTGGAAAACTTCAGGCTGATCCGGTGGACATAGGGGATCTCCTCCCTGAACTACCTTAACTCTCTGTATGTGTGACGCCCGTGGCCGAAGAGGGCGGGGAGTGATCCCCGGGTGATGTCCTAAGAGAAAGGAATCACTGAGGTAAAGTGCGGCTCTTGGCAGGCTTCTAGGCCGTATAATGAGTGGTGAGAGAGGAGCAGGAATGAATCGTCCCACATTGGAAAGGGAGAGAGATCCTGAGCTGTATAAGTAGATAACGTGATCTCAAATAGTAGAGGCGTCTTTTGGGGCAAAACCGTGAGGCTAGTGAAGGAAAACTCCATAGTTGAGCATGCTTGGGCTGGAGCAGCACTGGGATGGGTAACCTCCTGGGAAGCACTCAAGTCACGCAGTTTTCCTAAAGCCGAAGCGGACAATACCTCTACAATGAGATCACGAGATATTACAATATGGTATCAGAGCCGACCTCCCGCAGTACGATGTGGTTCGAGGACGAACCAGGCGGAAGCTGGTGGGCCTGTGACGTCCGTGACCGAAGACGGCGGGGAGTGATCGCCGGGTGATGTCCTAAGAGAAAGGAATTACTGAGGCAAAGTGCGGCTCTTGGCAGGCTTCTAGGCCGTATAATGAGTGGGGAGAGAGGAGCAGGAATGAATCGTCCCACATCGGAAAGGGAGAGAGATCCTGAGCTGTATAAGTAGATAACGTGATCTCAAATAGTAGAGGCGTCTTTTGGGGCAAAATCGTGAGGCTAGTGAAGGAAAACTCCATAGTTGAGCATGCTTGGGCTGGAGCAGCACTGGGATGGGTGACCTCCTGGGAAGCACTCAAGTCACGCAGTTTTCCTAAAGCCGAAGCGGACAATACCTCTACAATGAGATCACGGGATATTACAATATGGTATCAGAGCCGACCTTCCGCAGTACGATGTGGTTCGAGGACGAACCAGGCGGAAGCTGGTGGGCCTGTGACGCCCGTGACCGAAGACGGCGGGGAGTGATCGCCGGGTGATGTCCTAAGAGAAAGGAATCACTGAGGCAAAGTGCGGCTCTTGGCAGGCTTCTAGGCCGTATAATGAGTGGTGAGAGAGGAGCAGGAATGAATCGTCCCACATCGAAAAGGGAGAGAGATCCTGAGCTGTATAAGTAGATAACGTGATCTCAAATAGTAGAGGCGTCTTTTGGGGACATAGGGGATCTCCTCCCTTAACTA
The DNA here is from genome assembly GCA_019297695.1 of Apostasia ramifera. Lineage (NCBI taxonomy): Eukaryota > Viridiplantae > Streptophyta > Magnoliopsida > Asparagales > Orchidaceae > Apostasia > Apostasia ramifera. The sequence goes on from JAEMOT010000808.1 coordinate 43,182, forward strand.
CCTTAAATCTTACTTTAAACATATAATTCAGCAAAATTTTTAAATCTTACTTTGTAAAGCATCTTATTTCTGACAATTAAATGAAATTAATATTATCCTCAAACTATGTACATTCTTGTATGACAAACCTTGCTGGTTTGCTCCTCTCCTTGCTCTGCATCTTCTTCCCGTCGCATCCTCCTCCTCCTCTACACCGCCATGCTAACGGCCAGGATAAAATGCGAGCGCGGGAAAAAATTATGAGATAAAGGATCAGAGATAAAAATTATAGACTTGCGTTATATTAAATCTAGAACTAACAATCTGAATGTAATTTATCCTTCACGCGATGGTACTTTTAAAATTTTAAATTGAATGTAATTTTAACTAATAGTGCCGTTTGCACCATTAATTTTGCACATCAGTTTAAGCATCAATTTAAATTTTATTTCCGGTTTAAGAAAGTTCATGATAACTATTAAAGATAATAAAGTACATATACATATATATATATATATATATATATATAGGTTTGTTTGAAATAAAACCTCAAATAAATTTTCTTATAAGCAAAAAAATCTCAAATAGATGTGGTACATGTGATGTAAAATAAATTTTCTTATTAACTGTTTTTTATAATAATTATTTGAGTTGAAGCTTAATCAGCATGTGTAATAACATAACAAAGTGTGTTTTCAAGGTTGAAAATTATATGTTTAAGCATTAATAGATTTTAAAGTGTAATAATATCTGATTCAAGCTCCTCACTAACGAAAGTTTAATCAACTAATTAAATTCAAACGATCATTATAAAATAATTTAACTAATTAAGTTAAAGTTAAATTTAAATAAATATATTTTTTATTAAATTATTTACTTGAAATAAAATTAAGGGTCAATTATATCTAAATTTTTAATTTTATAAGTGTAATATCATGCAAATTCATAATTTTAAAATTTTAATATTTGAGTTTTAGTATAATTATTTAACATATTTTTTTATTTTTTATTATTATAATTATTTACTACGCTCAATCCTCAAGTACAAGTTTTATTATCATTGGTCCATAATCGGTTTTATATCTCACGGTTAATATAATTTGATGAAAAATACTTAGTTAGTGATGGAGGTCAAGGGTTTTATAATCCTATAAAATTCTTACATGATGGGAGGAAAAGTAAATAAATTAAAACGTGAATTTATATAATAATAATAACTCTTAAATTCAGGAATCTGAATGTAATTTGCTCTAAATTAAATACAGAAGGTGAATGGACTAAATGATAATAAAATTTAAAATTAAGAAACCATAGCAATCATTTAAAATTTTATATATGGACCTATTATATGCAAGATATTACCTTTAACATCTCACATGCAGTGTATTTACATTTTTATTCTTTCAATATTCGCTTGTCACACGTCACCTTTATAATAAATTATTTGCAATATTCAATGCTAATGTAATTCTATTGGAATAAATGAAAAATTTAAGACCTGTTATTTAATTTAATAAAATTAAAATTGAACTTAAATAAAAATATTTTTTTATTAAAAATTATAAATGATGTAAAATAAAATTAATTATTATATTAAGATAGGTGATGGATGTAATATAATTTTAGTTATTATTTTAGTCATATGTGTAGGGAGTGAAATAAAGTTAATTTTTAATATTAAATATTATATGTAATGTGATATTTCAGCTTAAAATTAAATTAAATTAATTTTTAATTACCAAATAAATAGTAATAATGGACTACGTTTTCTCAGTGTAGAATATGATCGGTGGTCCTAATCATTTAAGAAAATTACATTAAATTGATCCAATATTATAAAAAGCCTATTGATCAAGGTTTTAAAATTCGGTGGTTTAACTATCGAGTTTTTGATTTCAGCCAAAACTCGGCCAAAAACACCGAAGGTCATTTTTCTTCAAAAATAATATTCAATAATTATTATTAATAAAATTAATTATTACTTTATGAAATTTAAATAATATATAGAAAAATAGAAACTATAGAATTCAGAACTATCGAAACTCTCGAAATTAATATTTTTATCTTGTGATTGAAATCGAAAAAGAAATCAAATTTTAAAATCTTACTAGCTATAGATATGGGAAAATTGGACTGCTTGGCCTCAATCTATTGCGAACACATGAGGGCTGTTTGTTTGTACGTTTTAATTTAATAAAATTAAAATTAAATTTGAATAAAAATATTTTTTATTAAAAATTTTGTATGATATAAAATAACGTTAGTTATTATATTGAGATATATAAGAGATGTGATATAAAGTTAATTATTATATAATAATAAAAAGTTCTTATCAAAAACAATAAAAAGTCCCAATTCATGCTGGAAAGCAAATTTTCTGAAATTATTGCAAAATACCTGGCCTTATTTGACGTCATCTTGAAAAAAATTAAAATTACTATTTTATTAGTATTTTAAATTTATTATAAATTTTAATTTTAAAAATCAATTTTATTTAATATCTAACACAAATTTTAATTTTAAAATCAACTTTATTTCACATTTTATATATCTCTTAACATTAAAAAAATTATATTTTAATAATTTTATAAAATAAAATATTTTCTTTTTTTTTTTTTTTTTTGAGAAAGTGTCAAACAAAACTTACATCCAGAATAGACTGATGGATCAAACGAAAATAAAATTTGAAATTTGAAGAGCAATAGGCAACCATTAAAATATTGACAAGATATTTTCTTAAAACTTTACATGCAATTTACAGAATTTTATATTTTTTCATAAGTCATCACACGTCATTTTTTGTTTTAAATGATAATATATATATGCAATATTTTATTTTAGTGAAAAAATAACAAAAACAATTATTCTTTTATCTATACTATATATAAAGGCCGGACTTTGAACAGCTAAAAAAACTTTTGTCATTTTGCTGATGATGAATCTTAGCCGTCCGTTCTAGCTTGCATGCCTCGCGCCACGCCTCCTACCACTAATATTTCTCACTATTCTCGGAAAAAGTTGCCTACGATCATCGCTGCCGCCGAGAAATCTTCGCTCCCTCCACAGTCGCCTTGGTGGAAAAAAATGCCTACGATCGTCGTCGCTCCCTTCACAGCTTCACAGTCGTCTTGGCGATAATAAGGTACGTGTATATAATCGGCCTCTTTCTCTTACTGTTGTCTGTTGGCGTTCACGCCTGCGTCCCCTCTCCGCGTCCTCGCCGCCCACCCCATCGCGCCGCTCGTCTCCATCCACCACCTCGACGTCGTCGAACCCATCTTCCCCAAATCCCCCTCTCGCCCAGCGGCGATTCGCCGCCTCTTCGACGGCCCCGTCCGCCTCGACTCCGCCGGGATCATGCAGCAGTCGATCTGCTAGGACGCCGGCCTAAAAAATCTTTGAGCTGTTAAAAAATCTTTTGTCATTTTGCTGATAATCTATCCTAGCCGTCCGCTCTAGCTTGCATGCTTCGCGCCACGCCCTCCTTCCAGTTTCGCGTGTTGAAATCAGGACAGTCGACGCCGCCTGACTGTCGACAACTGTCGCCGCCCTCGCTGTGCCGCAGCTTACCTCGAGATGATCGAAGATTTCACCGGCGACAGCGGGCTTTTCTTCCCCATCCCTAACCCGAACCGCGATCCCGCCCCCTCGCTCCCCACACGCTACCCGGCCCCCTCGCGCCCCATCGCTATCGGAGATCTCCACGGCGATCTCCGCAAATCCCTCCAGGCCCTTTCTCTCGCCAGCCTCGCAGATCCCTTCTCCCTCCACTGGACCGGTGGAACTACAGTCGCCGTACAGGTGGGCGACGTCCTCGACCGCGGCTGCGACGAGATCCGGCTCCTGTATCTCTTCCATCATCTGAAGATCGAGGCTGCCCGCGCAGGTGGCGCCCTGCTCATCATCCATGGGAACCACAAGGTCATGAACGTGGAAGGCGACTTTCGCTACGTCACCCGCGCTGGTCTTGAAGATTTCAGGCTCTGGGGGCACTGGATCTGCGTCAACCTCTCCATGAAACGCCTCTGCCATGGCATTGCAAACCCTATCGATCCTTTCAGAGGAATCCCCAAATCCTTTCCCAGCATCAAGAAAGAATACTGGGAAGGGATTCGTGCGAGAAGTGCTGCCCTGCGGCCCTCTGGTCCGCTCTCCTGCCGCTTCCTTTCCGGCAATCAGACAGCCATAGTTGTCGGTGACTCTGTCTTCGTTCATGGAGGGCTTCTGCAGAAGCATATTGAATACGGATTGGAGAGGATCAACCAGGAGGTTAGGGATTGGATCATGGGAATGAAAGGGAAGCGCTCTCCGAGATACATGAGAGGGCCAGACGCATTGGTTTGGGAGAGAAGGTTCTCTGATGGTCTCAAGTGTGATTGCCAGCTTCTTGAGGTTGTTCTTGCCATGATTCCAGGAGTGAGGAGGATGGTGATGAGCCATACGATACAGGAACAAGGAATCAATGGCGTCTGCGATGCCAGAGCCATCAGGATAGACGTTGGGTTGTCAAAAGGGTGTTCTAATGGACTGCCGGAGGTGCTTCAGATCAGTGGTGGCTGGGATTTGAGAGTGATTACAGCAAATGCTTTGCATGATCTCAGAAAGAGGAAGGTGCCGACGGTGAGGGAGGAGAAGAAGGAAGGGCTTGCTCTGCTGGTAACTGAGAGTAGATTGAAGGAAGTTGAGGTCAATGTTTCATGAAGGAGCGGCTAATGTAGCAACTAAGAACTTATCAAATGCTTCCCTGCTCATGAGACTACAACCGCCTCCAAATCAAATCCTTGTTATCTTTCATACTTTATTTGATTTAATAGTGTCAATTTATCTATTTTTGTGGATATGTTCTTGTTAATAGATTTAGAGATCAGAATGAAAGATGTGTGAAATCTAATGCAAGGTTTAAGTTCATATTTTTTATATGAGAATTTTACCTATGTAACACTTAAAAAGTTATTCATTTACCTGATAGACATTTTAATTATTTTATTTATATTTTTTAATTTTGAGAACATGTTAGTGTATTAATTGCACACACTTTGTGTGCCTCGTTACATTACTGTTGTATTTGTAATACTACTACTAAATATAGTTTCGATTTTTATTTTTGATAAATTAATTGTGTTTTCATGTTTCCTCACGTAGTTATCACTATTATCATTTGTGCCTTGTGATCTGTATGACTTTTTGTTGTTATTTAAACAAAGTTGGAATTCTTACCATTATATATATTTTTCAAAAAAAAAAGAAAAAAGAGCTGCCATTCATCTTCAGATTGTTCATTCAAATTCTCAAGGTTTCAGATTAATTTAATAAATGTTTGACAGATTTTGGCATGCTTATTTATGATAGTTCAAGGATTGCTATTATTTTGGGCTTGTAGTTTGCGTAAATAAAATTACAATTAGATCTTAAATTTTCCCGTAGAAAAGTGTTAACACAAAGGCAAGCCCTAGCAATTGTTCAAATGATTGTTGTTTTATTGTTGTGAGAAGAATAATAAAGTTGTTATATTTGTGCCTTAACATGTGTATCATCCGGAAGCAAGAATGATACCTCTAAAAAATCTAATATGTCAAGAAAATTTAGAGAATCAGGGCTAAGATTAAAAAGAATGTACATGTTATCTAACTAATGAGAACGATGATGGAAGTTTGAGGCATCCAACCAATAAATATGCTTCGAATTTCTTTGATGAAAGATATCCTGATTTTGCATCAGATTTACGTCATGTAATATCCGGTCTAGCAAGTGATGGTTTTAGTCCTTTGTTATAATGAGTACTTATAGAATTTGATTAGTTGTGTTAATTTCATATAACCTACTTGGATGTACATGAAGTAGTCATCTTTTGTCTGGCCGAGGCAATGACATCGATATCTTTTTATAGCTTTTAGTCGAATGGTTAAAACAATTTGGGGTGGCTGTTAATGTATTTGATGCCTCCATTAAACACAATTTTTAGTTGAGAGATTAATGACTTTCTAGCATATGCACACCTATCTGGATAGAGCACAAAAAGTTATACAGTGTGTCCTTATTGTGGAAAATCAACTAAATCAACTAAATTAGTTCATTTGTGTCACTATCTATTCATAAGAGTTATTTATGTGATCCTAAAAATTATTTATTTCAAATATAAATGAAAATACTGTTTTGATAGAGCTAATGATAGTCTTCACTGAATTAGTTTCACTCATTGTATATTGTTATAAGTTTTTTGATTTTAGATCAATAGAATCATTTGTGAAAGTATTTTAGCGATCTATCAAGATTTGTTTTGATAGAGAAACCTTTCAAGAATTGACTATACTTGATATGAGTACTTGCATGTATATTACATGCTTGAGTATATCACAGACATACTTATTTCATTTCAAATTTGTGAAGTTACATGTATTTCATGCAACATATATTTTGTTCATTATATATGTTATTTTTGTTTTATTCTTGAAGAAGATTGGAATGATTTTTATATTTGATTTTTTTATTTTATATGTTATGGTAATAATTTTATGAGACAATGAATCAAATGATGCTCTCTTGCCTTTGAAAATATTCTTTCAGACATTTTCATACATAAATTATAATATCTTCATTTATATTGTACTGGTCTTTAATTGGAAAAGTATCAAAAAAGTGAAACTATAGTTTTATCAATTGACCAACAAATTTTTTTGGCGTAAAACTCTTATATTACTTAGATTGGAACTTAAATTTGAAAGTAATGTCAGCTTTATACTAACATTTTTGAAGTGTTATATTACAGACTTACAAATGATTTCAAGTTAATTATAAGTCATTCTTTTTTATACAAATAGTCTACGCTTTTCTTATAAAATTAAATAAGTCTAAACTATAATTTGGCACGTGCAATGTACGTACTTATCACTAGTATAAATAAAAAGGCATACTTTTTTAGCCCACTAAAAATGATTCTTACTTTTAAATTCAACAAATTTTCTATATCATAATAATTAAAACAAATTAAATTTATTGACGAGATACTATTATTTACATAAAAAATTTTAATTACTTTCATATTTATGGGAGATATATAATTTTATCTATAAATAAATCACCTTTTTAGTGTAAATATGATTAACAACATAATTATTAATTAAAAAATAATGTAAAATTGATAACAATTTTTTTAGAACATCTGGTTGATTGAGCTTTCATTTGATAAATTAAAAATTATTAACTGGTGTTTGATTTGATTTTATCTTAATATTATGTTATATTATATAATAATAATTATTATTAAATTTTATGACAAATATATATAAATTTTTAAAAATTGTATAATATTATAAAAAATAATATTTAAATATTATAATATCTAAAATATATGATATAATATTAAATCAAACGCTCGTAACTCTTAGGCTGGTGAGAGTTAATTAGGGGCGCTATTGAGGAAAAATACTTGGGTTCGGACGTCCGCACGTCCGGACCCCTAATCAGTGGGCGNATTTATATTAGATGTTAAATAAAATTAATTTTTAAAATTAAAATTTATGTTAAATATAAATAAAATTATTAAAATTTATAATAAATTTAAATATTAATTTTGATTTTTTTTAAGATTTCATCAAAAAAGGCTACAGTGACGGATACCTTGAGTTGATTTTGCAATTATTTCAGAAAAATTGCTTTCCAGCACGAATCGGAACTTTTTCTTGTTTTTGATAAGACTTTTTCATTATTTTAATTAATTATGTAAGAAATGTGTTATGACGGGAAACAATCAAGATTTTTTACGTGGAAAACCGGATGGCGGAAAAATCACGGCTCCTTTTCGAGGAGGCTTGAAAAATCACTAGAATAGCTTTTCTCTTTGGTTACAGTATGCTCAAAGGGTTTTTTGTATCTCAGCCCCTTTGAAAGGCTGCTTACATGAGATATATATACTCTGGTCAGCTCTGTCTAGTCACTTCAGCCGAATAATCTACAGTTCTAGTGACGGCTCATTTAATGTCTGCAGAGAGCTAGTATATGACCTATGTTGTACGATGCGTAGAGGGTATGACCCATTAGCCGGAAAACCTCTTCCTCTGCCAGAGCAATACAGTTCCAAACGGTCAGAACAGTATGATTCCCAATGGTCAGAAACTGTACGGTACCCAACGGTCAGGCATCCGTCTGATCAAGTCTCAGCTCTTCGTCTTGAGCTTCTTCGGCGTCTGCTGTTAGGGTTCATACATCTCTTGTTCGACGTAGAGGCATCGCTTGCGTGGATTCTTTGCAGGCTTTCACGTGGACGGTCCAGATAAAGAAGTATGGATCCAAATGCAACATGTCCCCCCGATAGTCGTGAAGCGCATTGATGCGCGTGCCCGATTGCCACGTGGATCTGAGGGGCCAATAAATACTTGCGAAGCATCGATTGGGTCTTCTGTTGACCTGAGGAGAACTGGTGTGATGGATCTCTTTGCAGGAGTAGCTGGGAGTCTTCAAGGAGAGAACCTTGGGACTAGGGTCCCGGCCAAGCCGGATCAGACGGGCGCAAGGCGTCCGTCTGTTCGAGAAGAAGCATCGAAGAAACCGAGGATCCATCTTTCCAGCGCAGGGGAGGGCGCACGCGTGACGTCTAGATCTTCTCCGGGTGATGCACGAGCAGCCCCTCCGGTGGAGGGGGCGATCGTTGTGGCCGACGACGAAGTGCCGCTTAGCAAGGAAAGCACGGGGGATCGCCCTTCTGCGTCGTCTCTGGGGGGCCAAGAGGCGCCTTTGCCGGAGCGAGGCAACGTGGCCCCCGTTACTTCCTCTTCGGGTCCATCTGCCAGTCCGGAGCCTTCGTCAGGAGGTCAGAGAGGCCCTGGGTCTGTCAGTTCGAGCGCGCAATATTTTGCGCGAAACGTCTGCTCGCATCTTGATCAGATCGAGGGGCGCCTAGCGAGCAGGGGTCAGGCAGCAGCCTCGAGCAGAAGATGGAGGAATTTCTCTCTTTTCTCTGAAGACTGGATCCGTCCGAGACGGAGAGGACGATCGCTGATCTGGAGTCGAAATGCGCTTGCTTCGAGGGCGACCTAGAGATGGCGGTCGCCGAAATTGAGGAGTTGAAGAGAGAGAGAGAGGCATGCTGATGTCCCGCGTCGAACAGCTGGAGGAGGAGAACAGCCGCCGCAGAGAGGTTGCTCGGACTTTTCGGGGTCTGCTTGTAGAGTCAGAGCCCGGGCTTTCCTCATAGTCTTTCTTTTTTTTTTTTTTTTGACTATGTAAAAGAACTATTCAAATGAAAAGTTTGTGACATGCGTCTTTACTTTATATACATTTTTCCTTTTTGATGTGATTGTTTTGGAAAAACGAGGTGAAGTTCACGCCAGCCTGTTTTTTGAATTTTTAGGTTTGGGCGGCTAGATGTCAGTCCTCGGGGATTGGAACCGTCGGTTCCAAGGACATATAAAAAGGGGTGAGGGACCGAGTAGTGGTCTCGTGCTCATTTCTTTCGCCCGCTCCTTCGTTTTTTCAAAATGGTTAAGAAGTCGCGCAGCAGAGCGAAGGACATGTGGGCTGACTACTATGCTCTTCGAGGTGAGCTATGTGTCTTACCGCCGCATACTTTCGAGACGGAGGTGTTGCAAGTGTGGGGGAGGGACCCGGACGTTGGTTTAGAGTTTCTGTCAGAGGGAGCGAATTTCACGATCTTGCCGAAAGGGAATGTGGCAGTGTGCCTCCACCACCTGCGTGGAGGGCTGTTCCTTCCTTTCCAGCCAGAGTTCGTGAACGTTTTCAATCACTTCGGCATCGTCCCGATGCAGCTCCCGCCGAACACCGTCACCATGATCTACTGCCTCGCCAAGGAGTTGAGGCGTCGGCAGATTCCTTGGGACATCGAAATCTTTAAGGCTGTTTTTCGATGGGAAGCCAATCCCCGCTGCGTGGATGCTTCGTTCTGAAGGGTAGGTACTGCCAGGTTTTCAAGGTGAGGGATACCGGATTCGCAGACTGGTATAAGAGGTTCTTCTTTGTCGAACTTCGTGGAGTAAGGTTTAGTGAGGCACGAAGAGTAGGTGAGGCGAGGTTCCTGGGAGAAGGAATCGGTTTTGAGGATTCTCATTTTCGGGAAGTGGATGAGATCCGAAAACGTGTGAACGATGTCGAAGACTACTTGCGTGAGCTTGAGGCTGAAGTGCGGGAGTACACGGGTGAGTTTTGGCAGTTCGTGCATTTTCTTCCTTTTTGTATGCTAACTTTTGTTTTTCGGTTTGTGTTTCAGGCCAACTGGAGCTCGAATTGGGATGGTTTCGGCTCCGGCAGATAGGGAGGAAGAGGGTTCCTCATGATCGGCCGGGGCCTTCTCGTCTTTCGACGAAAAGGAGGCGCACTGCGTCTGGAGCGTCGCGGGAAGGCACTTCGGCGGTGCCTCAGGCTTTTCGATGAGGATACTGATGACCTGGCGTACATCGACGACATACAGGTCAGTGGTGATGCCGAAGAGTTGCGGGGAAGGCGTGAAGGAGAGATAGGGTCAAACGCAGAAGCACCAGAGTCTGCCGACCCAAGTGTCGAGGAGTCTGTAGAGGGTGTTCGGAGAGGACCTCCGCGAGTTGTTCCCGAAGGAAGACCGGACTCAGTGACCAGGCTGGGCGCCCGGGCTGCCGACTTGTTGGAGCAACTCACCAAGGAGGCCATGGCTCAGGAGAGGAAAGCGAAGGAGAATGGCCTTCGGTGTTTGGAGTCGGAGCGTCAGCGTTGCCTGGCCGAAAAGCGTCTTCGTTCGGCGATGCAAAGTCTAGAGGAATCCAATCGTCGGGAAGCCGAACTTCAGAAGCTTTTGGAGGAAACATTTGATCAGTCCGAGCTGGTCCGCGAAAAAACGCTCGTCGAATTCCGGCAGTCCCTCAAATTTAAGGCTTTTATCAAAGGGGCGTTTGAGAGCTCAGTGAACATGTTCGGTTCCGCTCTCCTCGATCGGGGACTGGTTAGCCGCGAAGATCTCGAAGGGCTAGATATGAATGAGTGTATTCTTTCTGGGAGCCGTTCGTACCAGTGTCCCTTCTTTAACATGTCGGCCGAGAGGATGGGGCGGATGTTCGCTTTCGTTTTGAACATGAAGGTGGTCATCCCTCCTACTGAAGCCGAAATGGCGGGTGCCGCCGAAGGGGTTCCAGATCCGGAGGAGGATCCAGCTTCACGTGGAGAAGGGATTTCAGAAGGGACTTCGGAAGGACCCTTAGTCGTTTCTCCACTCCGCTCGCGGGATCCTCTGCAGGACGTACCGCGGACTCCTGGTGCTGACCTGGTGGTAGACTCTGATCCGGAGTCTTTCGAGAACGAACAGAGATCTTTGTAAGTTTTTTTTTGTAAAAAACTTGTGCAAAGTTTTTTGTAATGCAAGAAGTTTCTTGTAATGCAAAGTTTGTTTTTTTTGCACTAGATTTCTGTTTATGAAACTGTTTGCTTGGTTTGATTGGCTGTGGCTTCGAGAAGGGGAGTGCCCTTGATTTCCAGTCGCCTTGGCGCTAAGTTAGAATTTTAGGCAAGGGACTTCGAGAAGGGGAGTGCCCTTGACTGCCAGTCGCCTTGGCGCTAAGTTAGAATTTTAGGCAAGGGACTTTGAGAAGGGGAGTGCCCTTAACTGCCAGTCGCCTTGGCGCTAAGTTAGGATTTTAGGTAAGGGACTTCGAGAAGGGGAGTGCCCTTGACTGCCAGTCGCCTTGGCGCTAAGTCAGGATTTTAGGCAATGGACTTCGAGAAGGGGAGTGCCCTTGACTGCCAGTCGCCTTGGCGCTAAGTCAGGATTTTAGGCAAGGGACTTCAAGAAGGGGAGTGCCCTTGACTGCCAGTCGCCTTGGCGCTAAGTCAGGATTTTAGGCAAGGGACTTTGAGAAGGGGAGTACCCTTAACTGCCAGTCGCCTTGGCGCTAAGGGGAGTGCCCTTGACTGTCAGTCGCCTTGGCGCTAAGTCAGGATTTTAGGCAATGAGCTCCGAGAAGGGGAGTGCCCTTGACTGCCAGTCGCCTTGGCGCTAAGTCAGGATTTTAGGCAAGGAGCTCCGAGAAGGGGAGTGCCCTTGACTGCCAGTCGCCTTGGCGCTAAGTCAGGATTTTAGGCAATGGACTTCGAGAAGGGGAGTGCCCTTGACTGCCAGTCGCCTTGGCGCTAAGTTAGAATTTTAGGCAAGGGACTTTGAGAAGGGGAGTGCCCTTAACTGCCAGTCGCCTTGGCGCTAAGTTAGGATTTTAGGTAAGGGACTTCGAGAAGGGGAGTGCCCTTGACTGCCAGTCGCCTTGGCGCTAAGTTAGGATTTTAGGCAAGGGACTTCGAGAAGGGGAGTGCCCTTGACTGCCAGTCGCCTTGGCGCTAAGTCAGGATTTTAGGCAAGGGACTTCAAGAAGGGGAGTGCCCTTGACTGCCAGTCGCCTTGGCGCTAAGTCAGGATTTTAGGCAAGGGACTTTGAGAAGGGGAGTACCCTTAACTGCCAGTCGCCTTGGCGCTAAGGGGAGTGCCCTTGACTGTCAGTCGCCTTGGCGCTAAGTCAGGATTTTAGGCAATGAGCTCCGAGAAGGGGAGTGCCCTTGACTGCCAGTCGCCTTGGCGCTAAGTCAGGATTTTAGGCAAGGAGCTCCGAGAAGGGGAGTGCCCTTGACTGCCAGTCGCCTTAGCGCTAAGTTAGAATTTTAGGTAAGGAACTTCGAGAAGAAGAGTGCCCTTAACTGTCAGTCGCCTTGGCGCTAAGTTAGGATTTTAGGCAAGGGACTTCGAGAAGGGGAGTGCCCTTTTATAAGAAGTGTTATGCAAGGATTTTATGAGTAAAATTTCTTGATGTCGTTGCCGCTCCAAGTCCTTGGCAGGAGAGTCCCATCATGCCTTGATAGTTTGTAGGTGTTGGGGCCGAGCACTTTGCCGATGACGAAAGGGCCTTCCCAGTTGGAGCTGAGTTTTCCTAATGTCATGTCGCGGCCGGCGTTATTTTTTAATTTCAAGACCAGGTCGCCCTATTTGAATGGTCTCTTGTGGACGTGCTTGTTGTAGAATTTTTCGATCCTTCGCTTGTGTTCTGCTTGTCGAAAAGCTGCCAGTTCCCTGTCTTCTTCGAGGAGGTCGAGCTCGAGTCTCCTTGCAGTGTCACTTTGTTTTTGCCACTCAAGAAGAGCAGGTGGGTCGAAGTTGCTAGCCTTTTCGACCCGGGGGGAGTAAATGTCCAACTCGACTTGGATGAGGGCTTCCCCTCCGAAAACAAGCAAGAAAGGCGTTTGACCCGTTGCTGCTGTTGGTGTGCAGTTGAGTCCCCAGATGGCTGCCTGGAGTTCGGCTGCCCATGATGAGCCAAATCTGTCGATTCGCTTTCTCAGGGTGTTGAGGAAGTTTTTGTTCGACGCCTCAGCCTGGCCGTTCGACTGGGGACGTCTAACTGATGCGAAGCTTAGGTTGATACAGTTTTCAGAGCACAGGTTCTGAACGGTCCGACTGGTGAAGGCGGTTCCATTGTCGCAGATCAGGGAGAGTGGGACACCGAACCTGCATACGATCTGTGTCCAAATGAAGTTTCTGACCCTGCGCCCGTTGGTTGGGCCATTGGCTTTGCCTCGACCCATTTCGAAAAGTAGTCTGTTGCCAGCAGTACGTGGCGCATGTTTTTTCCGGACTTCGGGAATGGTCCCAGAAAATCAAGTCCCCACATCGAAAATGGCCAAGAGCTGGTTATGGGGTGTAGCTGAGCTGCTGGTTGTCTGGGAATGTTTGAGTAGAACTGGCATTGGGGGCACTTCTGGCTGAATTCCTTGGCATTCTTCTGGAGGTTTGGCCAGTAATATCCTTGACGTAGGACTTGTAGGGCGAGGTTCCGTCCTGCGGCGTGGGTTCCGCAGTCTCCGGAGTGAATCTGTTAGAGTATGATTTTCAAGTCCTCCTCACGGATGCATTTGGCCAGGGGAGAGAATAGCATCTCCTAAACAGTTGTCCCTGGGGGATGATATAACTGACAGCTTTCACCCGGAGCCTGCGAGCCTTGTTCCTGTCGTCTGGGAGCTCGCCCGTCTGGAGGTAATGCCGGATGTCATCCATCCAACTTCCGGGGTTGGATTCGACGTCGAAGATTTGCGGGTCTTCCAAGGCGAGGAACAGGATGTCCAGTGCGTTATCATTTTCTTCCTTGGCGAGCTGGTTTGCTAGCGAGTTCATCTCGCAGGGGATGTGAAATAGGGAAACCTAGGCGAAATGCTGGAGGAGAGTTTTGGCGAGTTGAAAATACTTCTTGAGCACTTCGTCCTTTGTCTGGTAAGATTCTGTTAACTGGTTCACCATTAATTTAGAGTCGTTGTAGACATCGAGTTGTCGCGCTCCGAGTCCCTTGACAAACTTGAGCCCAGCGATGAGGGCCTCATATTTGGCCTGATTGTTCGTGACGGGGAATTGTATCTTCCCTGACCTTTGGAGTCGAATTCCCCAGGGACTGGTGAGGACGATGCCGATCCCTTGGACTCGCTCGCCGGAGGCCCCGTCTACATGGAGGGTCCAAGGCTGTGGCTTCTCCTGGAGTTCGGGTTGTTCGGCTATTGTGAGTTCGACAACGAAATCGGCGAGCGCCTGGCTCTTCGTGGCTGTTCGTGGGACGAAGTCGATGTCGAACTCAGAGAGCTCTACTGCCCACTTTTGCAACCTTCCGGAGATTTCGGGGGAGTGGAGTATTCTCCAGAGGGGCTGATCCGTCATCACCTTGATGGGGTGAGCTTGAAAGTAGTGGCGTAACCTGGGGGCAGCAGAGATCAATGCAAAAGAGAGTTTTTCGAGGGGAGGGTATCTCACTTCGGCGCCGTGGAGGATGTGGCTGATGTAATGGATCGGATGCTGTCGGACGGCCTCTTCTCGAACAAGTACTGCCGACACCGAGTTGTCGGTAGCGCTGAGGTAGAGGAAGAGATCTTCGTCTTGGACCGAGGCGGAGAGCAATGGGGGCGACAATAGGTATTCCTTCAAAGATTGGAAGGCTTTCGCACAGTCCTCATTCCACATCTGGTTTTCTCCTCGAAGAATTTTGAAAAAGGGGAGGCAGCGTTCGCCGGATTTCGAAATGAATCTGCTGAGTGCCGTGACCCTTCCGTTTAATTTCTGTATGTCCTGGATCGTTTGGGGTGGCTTCATTTCTTGTATCGCCTGAATTTTCTCAGGGTTCGCCTCGATGCCTCTAGCCGACACCATATGCCCCAGGAATTTGCTGTACGACGAACCGAAGATGCGCTTGAGGGGGTGAGCTTGATGTTGTAAGTTCGGCAAGTGTCGAGCGTTTCACGAAGGTCTTCGAGGTGTTGCTTCACACACTTGCTTTTGATCAGTACGTCATCGACGTATGCTTCTATGTTCCGCCCTCTCTGATTTTTGAATACGGTGTCGATCATGCGCTGATAGGTGGCACCTGCGTTCTTCAGGCCGAAAGGCATCACTTTGTAACAGAAGGTTCCCTGGTCGGTGATAAATGAAGTGTGCTCTTCGTCGTCTTCGGCCATTCGGATCTGGTGGTAACCTGAGAAGGCATCGACGAAACTCATGACTGAGTACCCCGCCGAAGAGTCGACGAGCCTGTCTATTTTTTGCAAGGGGTAGAAATCTTTAGGGCATGCTTTATTCAGGTCCGTAAAATCTACGCACATCCGCCACTTTCCGGAATTCTTTTTTACCACCACTACGTTTGCTAGCCATGATAGGTAGGTGATTTCTCTAATGAACCCGACGGCCAGGAGTTTTTCGACTTCTTCTCGAATCGCTCATTGTTTTTTGCCGCCGAAGCTCCTTTTCTTTTGTCTGGCGGGTGCTATTTCTAGTTTGAGGCTTAGTCGATGTTCGGCTACGGCTCTATCTATTCCCGGCATGTCGCTAGGTTCCCAGGCAAACACATCGAAATACTCAAAAAGTAGGGCCGCCAGGGCAGGCTTTTCATTATCAGGGAAATTTTTAGAGATGAGTACAGTTTTTTCGTCGGTGACGGTTACATGGTCGTTTTGTTCGGCCGGTGGTAAGGCGTGATCTCTAGGGTCCATGTGGTCCGTGTGGAGGCGCGCATTTATCTCAAAACATTTGCTGGCACCGGCCTTGTCCCCCCTGATGGTCGCGATGCCGAACGGCGTGGGGAACTTCACACACAAATGGTATGTAGATGCGGGCATCTGGAATGCCGCCATTGCAGGGCGTCCTAAGATTGCGTTGTAGCCGGAGGGGGCATCCATAATGATGAAATCGATCTCCCTCTCCAATCTTCTGGGGCCTTCTTCGAGAGCGACACGCAATGTGGCATATCCTGCAGGTCGGTAGACATCGCCTAAAAAACTGGACACCGTCACGGAAGGGGGAAGTGGTTTGCATGGACCCACGCCCAACTCATTGAAGGCGCAGAGATAGAGTATGTCGACTGAGCTGCCGATGTCGACCAAGGTTCGGTGGACGTCGCAAGCTCCAATTTCGGCGATGACAACTATGGGGTCATCGCGATTTGCCCCGCCTCTGGGGAGGTCTCCTGCAGTGAAAACAATGTCAGGTAAAGAGGGGGGGGGAGTTTGACCGTGCATACCTCCCGATATCTTCGGGCTCTGAGATCGCTGTGGTAACCGAAGATTGAAAGGACGGCCCTCTTGCCGTCAGCTTTCGATGTGGTTGGACTCGAAGAGATGACCGCCTGCGGGTCGTCGCTTGGAAAGAGCGGTCGTGCCACTTTTGGTAGAGGCCCCTCGATCTTCTTGTACCCGATGAGGTAGCCATTCTCAATGTATTCATTGACAAGTGCCCGAAAAGAGCGGCACTGAACAGAAGATGGCTGTAGCATTGGTGGAACTTGCAAAATTTTGTGGGATCCTCACCAGGTTGCGGCGGTTGCCGCTCGCCACGGCTCTTGATGAAGCCTTTATCGCTGAGGATCGAGAAGATTTCTTCGATGACGTAGACTGGTGTGGCTGGACGCGGGGGCTCACCCTCGAACTTGCGCTTCCCGTGGGAGGGTGAGAAATTCCGATCGCAAAAGCCCCTCTTGGGAGTGTTCGGGTCCGTCTTAGGGGCCTCGCCCTTCTTGGCCTGGGGCGAAGCGACCTCTTGCTTGGCTTTCGCCTTGAGGGCCTTCGCATCTTCCAGATGGATGCGTTTTTCAGCGCGGGCCCTCGCCTCCATGAGTGTCTTCGGCATGTCGTCGACAAAAGAATCGTACAAGTCCCCAGGCAGAATGCTGTGGACGAAGATCATGGTTGATCGATCGTCTGTTGTGTCTTTCGTCTCGGCGTTCATCTTTGAGAACCGGTCCACATAGTTGTGGAGCGATTCGTCTGAAGCCTGCCGTATCTGCCACAGCTCGTGGATTTGTTCGGAATGTAGTCTTCGACGTTCCGAACCTAGTGCGGAACTGTTCGGAGAATTGCAGGAAGCTCTGGATGGAGCCTTGAGGAACTTCGTCGAGCCAGTCCAGAGCCAGGCCCGTCAGAGTGTTCCTGAAGAGACGACATTTGTAGGCGTCTGAGACAGGGTTGCTGGTTGCTAGGGAGTTCTCGAAACGCTTCACATGCTGGGCCGGGTCGGTGAGGCCGTTGTAGTCGCCTACTCGGGGGGTCTTGTAAGCGCGTGGTGCTGGGCGAGAATATTGTATCTAGCGGCGGAGCCGGTGGATACACTTCGGGTCGACTTTCGGCGGCAGCTTGGGCATTGATCTCTTCTGTGGGCATTTCGACGCGCTCGGCGCCTGGTTGCTGAAGCGGGGCTTCGAGAGGCAGAGCTAGAGGGAGGGGTCTCTGCTGCTGCTGAAAGAGGGCAGGCAAGTTAGCCAGGAAGGTGTTCATTATTTAGGTGAGGGTGGCGACCGTGTTCGTCAGTATCTGAAGCTGCCGGTCGTCCCTGGTAGGATCGTTCTGGGGTAGGCGTGTCGCCTGTTGTTCGCCAGGTGGAGGAGCGTTTTCGTCGTGAGTGTTCTCTATGGGTGTGAAGGGATCAGGTTTGATCCTGCATGAGGGCACCAAATTGTTATGACGGGAAACAATCAAGATTTTTTTACGTGGAAAACCGGCTGGCGGAAAAACCAAGGCTCCTTTTCGAGGAGGCTTGAAAAATCACTAGAATAGCTTTTCTCTTTGGTTATAGTATGCTCAAAAGGTTTTTGTATCTCAGCCCCTTTGGAAGGCTGTTTACATGAGATATATATACTCTGGTCAGCTCTGTCTAGTCACTTCAGCCGAATAATCTACAGTTCTAGTGACGGCTCATTTAATGCCTGCAGAGAGCTAGTATATGACCTCTGTTGTATGATGCGTAGAGGGTACGACCCATTAGCCGGAAAACCGCTTCCTCTGCCAGAGCAATACAGTTCCAAACGGTCAGAACAGTACGATTCCCAACGGTCAGAAACTGTACGGTACCCAACGGTCAGGCATCCGTCTGATTAGGTCTCTGCTCTTCGTCTTGAGCTTCATCGGCATCTGCTGTTCGTGTTCATACATCTCTTGTTCGACGTAGAGGCAGCGCTTGCGTGGATTCTCTGCAGGCTTTCACGTGGACGGTCCAGATGAAGAAGTGTGGATCCAAATGCAACAAAATGAATCTAACCCAAAAAGTTGATGGCATCGAGGCTGGATACGGTAAGAGAGAACCACCTCCTTGCCCGTTGATCCGCTCCAAGAGTAGCTATCTTCCATGTGTTTCCTATAGGTTGAGGCCAAGCAGTCTAATTTTTTCATATCTATAGCAGGATTTTAAAATTTAATATTTGTTTAGATTTCAGTCACAAAATAAAAGTATGATCAGTTAATTTCAATAATTTCGATAGTTCTGAAATCGATAGTTTCTTTAGTTTTTTCGGATCGACCTCAAACCAAAACTGATCAGAATTAATTAACGTGTTTTAAAATCTTGATCTATATATAGGCTTCTTATGATATTATTGGATCAATTTAATGTAATTTTTTGAAACGAATATTAGTATCATATTCTACACTGAGAAGACATGGTCCATTTATTCCAATAGAATTAAGTTAGGAAATAATTAAGTTATTAAAGGCTGTTTCCCATCCCCAGCTGGTCGGGCTGCTTATTGGACCAGTTCGATCCGGAACCGGATCGGAACCGGTCAGTAAAAATCGGTTCGGTCCAGAACCGGTTGAACCGGACCGGTTCTAACCGGTTCCGGGCCTCAGAACTGGTCCGGACCGGTTCTGCGTAAGCAGAACCGGTTATCCGGTTTGAAACCGAACCGGATTGCCGGTTCGAAATCGAACCGGTATTTTTTTTTTTTTTAATGTTGGGCGCAGCACCCGGCAGCGCACGCGGGCCGCGGGCGCTGCCCCCATGAGAAGCATCTGGTTGCATATATATTAAAAAAAAAATTATATTAATTTTTATAAAATATATAAGTTTTTTTATAAAATACATAAAAAAATATTTTTAAATTAATTTACCTGATTAACCCGACCCGACTCAAATATGTGGATCCGGACCGGACTCGAACCGGATCCAAGATAAGGTAACCGGTTCCGGACCGGATCCAGAACTGGTTGGAACCGGACCGATTCCAGGTCCAACCGGACCTCGAACTGGTAGAACCGGACCGGAACCGGTCCGGTCCGGTCTGATAACCAGGCCTACGGCAGCTGGCCAGCAATTAATTAAGCAAACGAAAACAACATGCATTAAATATAATATTAATTTCCTACATGATCCAATTATATATATATATATATACACACATTTCAGAAATATTTTTTTTAAAAAATTACATACATATTAGTAAAATCATAAAAAATTATATTATATGTATAATTCATGTAACAATTTATAATATATATATAACAAAAATTATAATTTTTATATAATTTTTGGTCAATATATACATAAATAATATTAACAATTTGAATATGAAATATATCAAAAAAAAAAAAGTTTTAATAGCATTAGTTATGTAATTGCCCCAAGTCCCTACACCAAGTAGAGATCATGGCCAGATGAACTGGGCCTGGCTTAGGAGGTGCACCTCATAAATTTTTCCTAAATGATATAATATATTATAAAATATAATAGTATAATTAATTAATTAATATTAATTATACATCATATTTATTATAGTATTCCCACAACTTCACTATTTCTCTTTAGCCATTGGATTACTGTCACGCTATCAAGGTTATTATCCTTCAAATTGAAACCCCAGTCGTCAGCTTTGCATTGCCTCCGTTGATTTCCGTTAATCGTCTGCTCGATTTAATCCACTAGACTTCTTTTCAATTATTCCCTTAAAACTTATTGATGAATTTGAATATTACATATTTAATATATACACTAACAGTGAGTTGGTTGATCTCGCGGTTGGGAGGAGGAGGAGGAGGAGGACGGGGGAGCGGAGATGATGACCAGTACTACTACTGGGAGGAGCCATAGACGTATAGATCACCAACTTTATATGTCTAATTATAATATAATTAATATCTGCTAGCTAGCTGTGAGCATGCACTATATGTATACTGAGGAAACGAGAGGGAGAAGCAGATGCCTTAAATACATGATTACTACTGCTTAGGATATATATATTAATTGGATCGTGTAGGAATATTATATTATATTTAATGCATGTTGTTTTCGTTTGCTTAATTAATTGCTGGCCAGCTGGGGATGGGAAACGGCCTTTAATAACTTAAGGGTAAATTTCACTCAGGTCTCTGAGTTTAAGGTTTATTATCACACAAGTTCATGTTTTTAAAATTATATCATCCGGGTCCTTAGGTTTTCAAAAATTATCATCTGGATCCTTTTTTATTTTTTATTATTAAAAAATATACAAAATTACTATTATATCCTTACCCTCCCTCTCTCCACCAGATCCGGCAGCTCGCACGGCCGCACGACACCGCCGGAGGCCTCGCTCGGCCGCACGACACCGCCTCTGGCCACGCTGCGCTGCTCGGGAGCGCTGCCCGTGGCC
>JAEMOT010000812.1:2229-16346 GCA_019297695.1 Apostasia ramifera
TACTATTCAACTCAAATTCTTTGATATGTCATAAATCAGTCCGTATAAGTGCTTATTCTGTTAAAATTGATTGATATACTGACAGAAAGAAGTGTAATTGTAGGTAGTACATTAAAATGCCATCAAATATCCCTAATAAATTGTCAAATATCGATTTTCGATTGAAATAAAACAATATACCAAACCTTAGGTCTCTAATAAGAGTATTATATTAAAAATTTTATATAGACAAGATCAAAGTCAAATAGCATATATTCTCTTCAAATACAGTAAAAACTAATTGAATACTCACTCAATTGTTTGTATTCAGTTAAAATAACTTATTATGCAATGAATTGTACTCTAAATGCTTGTACTCTACTTGAATTCAACGTAACGCAATGAATAGCTGCAGAAATATCACTATTTAACTCAAATTCATTGATATGTCATAAATCAGTCCGTAAAAGAGTTTATTCTCTTAAAATTGATCGATATACTAATAGAAAGAGGTGTAATTATAGGTATTACATTAAAACGCAATCAAATATCTCTAATAAATTTCTAAATATCGATTTTCGATTGAAATACAACAATATAGCAAACATTAGGTGTATAATCAGAGTATTATAATAAAAAACATTCATATAGACAAGATCAAAGGCAAATAGCATATATTCTCTTCAAATACAGTAAAAACTAATCGAATATTCACTCAATTGCTTGTATTCAGTTAAAATAACATATTATGCAATGAATTATACTCTAAATGCTTGTACTTCACTTGAATTAATCGTAATACAATGGATAGCTGCAAAAACATCACTATTCAATTCAAATTCATTAATGTCATAAATCAGTCCGTAAAAGAGCTTATTTCTCTTAAAATTTATCGATATACTGATAGAAAGAGGTGTAGTTGTAGGTATTACATTAAAACGAAATCAAATATCCCTAAGAAATTACCAAATATCGATTTTCAATTGAAATACAATAATATAGCAAACATTAGGTGTGTAATCAGAATATTATATTAAAAACTTTCATATAGACAAGATCAAAGTCAAATAGCATGTATTCTCTTCTAATACAGTAAAAACTAATTGAATACTCACTCAATTGCTTGTATTCAGTTAAAATAACTTATTATGCAATGAATTGTACTCTAAATGCTTGTACTCTACTTGAAT
This sequence comes from Apostasia ramifera, assembly GCA_019297695.1. NCBI lineage: Eukaryota > Viridiplantae > Streptophyta > Magnoliopsida > Asparagales > Orchidaceae > Apostasia > Apostasia ramifera. Next base: position 3,399 of record JAEMOT010000812.1, read on the forward strand.
TCAATGTAACGCAATGAATAGCTGCAAAAACATCACTATTCAACTCAAATTCATTGATATATCTTAAATAAGACCCTGAAAGTACCTATTCTCTTAAAATTGATCGATATACTGACAAAAAGATGTGTAATTATAGGTATTACATTAAAACGCAATCAAATATTCCTAATAGATCGCCAAATATCAATTTTCGATTGAAATATGTTAATATAGCAAATATTAGTTTTATAATTAGAGTATTATGTTAAAAACCTGCAAATAGACAAGATCAAAGTCCAATTGCAACTATGCTCTTCGAATACAATAAAAACTAATTGAATACTCACTCAATTGTTTGTATTCAGTTAAAATAACTTATTATGCAATGAATCTTACTCTAAATGCTTGTACTCCTCTTGAATTAACTGTAATATAATGAATAGATGCAAAATCATCACTATTCAATTCAAATTCATTAATATGTCATAAATCAGTCCATAAAAGAGTTTATTCTCTTAAGATTGATCGATATACTGATAGAAAGAGTTGTAATTGTAGGTATTACATTAAAACAGAATTAAATATCCCTAATAAATTATCAAATATTGATTTTCAATTGAAATACAATAATATAGCAAATATTAGGTGTGTAATCAGAGTATTATATTAAAAAACTTTTATATAGACAAGATCAAAATCAAATAGCATATATTCTCTTCGAATACAGTAAAAATTAATTAAATACTCACTCAATTGCTTGTGTTCAGTTAAAATAACTTATTATTCAATAAATTATACTCTAAATGCTTGTACTCCACTTGAATTCAACGTAACGCAATGAATAGCTGCAAAAACATCACTATTCAACTCAAATTTATTGATATGTCTTAAATAAGACCCTAAAAGTACCTATTCTCTTAAAATTGATCGATATACTGATAAAAAGTTGTGTAATTATAAGTATTATATTAAAATGCAATCAAATGTTCCTAATAGATCGTCAAATATCAATTTTCGATTGAAATATATTAATATAGCAAACATTTGATATATAATGAGAGTATTATGTTAAAAAATCTACAAATAGACAAGATTAAAATTCAATTACAAATATGCTCTTCGAATATAATAAAAACTAATTGAATACTCACTCAATTGCTTGTATTCAGTTAAAATAATTTATTATGCAATGATTCTTACTTTAAATGCTTGTACTCCCCTTGAATTAACCGTAATACAATTAATAGCTGCAAAAACATCTCAAATTCATTGATATGTCTTATATAAGATCCTAAAAGTATCTATTCTCCTAAAATTAATCGATATACTGATAAAAAGAAGTGTAATTATAGGTACTTTATTAAAACGCAATCAAATGTTTCTAATAGATTGCCAAATCTTGATTTTCGATGGAAATACATTAATATAGCAAACAATTGGTGTGTAATCAGAGTATTATGTTAAAAAACTTTCATATAGATAAGATCAAAGTCAAATAGCATGTATTCTCTTCAAATACTGTAAAAACTAATTGAATACTCACTAAATTGCTTGTATTCTGTTAAAATAACTTATTATGCAATCAATTGTACTCTAAATGCTTGTACTCCACTTGAATTCAATGTAACGCAATGAATAGCTGCAAAAAATCACTATTCAACTCAAATTCTTTGATATGTCTTAAATAAAATCCTAAAAGTACCTATTCTCTTAAAATTGATCGATATACTGATAAAAGATGTGTAATTATAGGTATTATATTAAAACGCAATCAAATGTTCCTAATAGATCGCCAAATATCTATTTTCGATTAAAATATATTAATATAGCAAGCATTAGGTTTATAATCAGAGTATTATATTAAAAAACTTGCAAATAGACAAGATCAAAGTCTAATTGCAAATATGCTCTTCGAATACAATAAAAACTAATTGATTACTCACTCAATTGCTTGTATTCAGTTAAAATAACTTATTATGCAACTAATCTTACTATTAATGCTTATACTCCTCTTGAATTAACCGTAATACAATGAATAGCTACAAAATCATCACTATTCAACTGAAATTCATTGATATGTCATAAATTAGTCCGTAAAAAAGCTTATTCTCCTCCATCCTCATAGCCTTGTTCAAAAGCAGAGGCAGGCAAGCAAGTACCTGGAAAACAGAGAAGCATGACTGAAACATCGGAATCAACAAAACTATCAAGAAAGCAGGGGAATTATGAGAAGAACTTACTGATATTCTTTACCACGCATCGATACGATGGTGGATCGCACCTCCGGGTACAAGGTGATGAGTTTCCTAGATGCCTTCTCAGGGTACCACCAAATCCGAATGGCCAAGGAAGACGAAGAGAAGACTGCCTTTATCACTGGCTACGGCTCCTACTGCTATGATGTCATGCCATTTGGTCCCAAGAACGCTGATGCCACTTACGAGTGCATGATCGATATTGTGTTCAGAGGTCAAAGAGGGGTTGGAATTCTTCTGACCAGCCCCATAGGAGTTGCCCTACATCGAGCGGTAACACTCCAGTTTAAAGTTAATAATAATTAGGCAGAGTACGAAGCTCTCATCGCGGGGCTGCAGTTCACCCTCGGGATATCAGTAAAGCACATACAAGTATTCAGCAACTCTCAGTTGGTTGTTAATTAAGTGAATCGTGCCTTTGAGACAAAGGACAATGTTTTAAAAAAGTATCTGGTAAAGGCCCAGTCCTTGATCTTCCAGTTTAACGAATTCTCCGTGACTCATGTTCCCAGAGAGTTTAACTAGGTGGCAAACCACCTTGCAAAAGGAGGGCTCCCTGACTTTCAGCAGCATCAAACATTCGAGAAGCCCAGCTACTATTGCGCAGAAATTCACAGCTCTGAACAAAGGCCTTGCTAGATGGATAGAATCATCAACTATTTGAAGGGCGGAGTTCAACCCAGCAATCAACAAGAAGCAAAAAGGCTGAGGCTTGAATGTGCCAAGTACATTTTCATTGGCGGGGAACTGTACAAAAGATCTTATGCCAGGCCACTCACTAAATGCTTGAGGCCTGATGAAGCTCTAGAAGTCATGGAGGTCGTTCACAGAGGGGAATGCAGAACTCATGCTCGAGGCCGAAGTCTGGTCATGCAATCCTGCACTAGAAATTCTTTTGCCCAATATCCACAAAGACGCTCAAGCATTTGTAGAAAAGTGTCCTCAATGCCAGTACTACGCTGACATACAGAAGCAACCTACTGGCTACCTCAGCAAGTGGGTGCTGGTCGCTGTTGATTATTTCACAAAGTGGATAGAAGCAAAATCTCTTGCTCAATCCACTGCCCAGGACGTCGAGAACTTCCTATAAGTAAACATCGTCTGTAGATATGGAGTCTCCATGGTGATTATCACAGATAACGGTACTCCCTTCGCCAATCAGCTGATCCGCGACTTCTATGACAAGCACCAGGTTAACCTCAAGTATGCCTCTGTCTGGCATCCTCACATGAATGGTCAAGTTGAAGCTGCCAACAAAAATATCTTAAACATCTTGAGAAACGCCTCGACGATGCCAAAACCCGCTGGCCAGTGTTAGCCCAAAGGCTTCCCAAGAGGGGGGTGAATTGGGAATAATAAAATTTATAAGTTTAAATTAAGACAATAAACTTAAGAGATAATTCAATTAATACAGAGAGGTTGATTTAGCAAATCGGACTGCAGAAGAAATAGAACAGAGAGCACCACCAGAAAGCGAGGTCAATTTGAGAAATAGGACTCTGTGCAGAAATAACGTATTTAACAAAGGAAAAAGGCAAACAGCATAAATATATCACACAAAAGGCACAAAAGATTTATAGTTTTTCGGCCTTTCGCCTAGTCCACTCCCCATGCACCTCGAATGAGAATTTCACTATAACCCCGGCTTTTTATGGAAATCAAAGCCGAACAAACCCAGTACAACCCTATGGCTTTTTCAAGGAACCAAAGCCAAACAAACCTTCAATCCTACAGCTTTTTGCAGGAACCAAAGCTGAGCAAACCTACAATCCTCCACTGGGGAGATAGAGAAAGGAAGGAAAGGTTTTGCTAGACTAGCTAGCTTAAGTTACAATGCATATACAAGAATCAATATTACAATGAGGCACTCTATGCACATGCAAATTAGCCAAGAGTCTACTTGAATAATTCTGAGAAAACTAATGTAAAAATGTGAGTAAATGGTTTGAGAGAATAAAGAAGAATCACCCAATATGAGCCTTCAACAGGAAGAACAAAAGAAAACACAGAATTTTAGTGCATCACAAGGAGTAATAACTCAAGGAGCAAGATTCACAGTAAACCAAAACAAAACAAAGCAGCAATATGAATTTCTAAAGCGGGAAACAAAAACAGAACCAGGAAAATTTCAGCTTCTTTTCACTTAAGAAACACCACAATCTCCCTCTTTGAAATCTCCTTCAAATGTTTTGCAAATGAGACTTTGGGAGAGCAAAAATCGGATGAGAGCTTGAGAGGAGAAGGTGAGTTGCTGTTCTCCAAAAACAGAAGGTGCAGAATCAAAACCGTATTGGAGAGAATTGTTTTTGGAGAAAAAATCGCATGGGCTTAAGAATGCAGAATTATTTTCATTGGAAAGAGAGAGAAGGAAACAGCCTAATTTTGTTCTTTTGTGATTGTAGGCTTATTGTACTTAGCCAACACAAGGAGACAAAGCCAAGTGGATTAAGAATAAAAAGGTAATTAGACAAGCATGCCTTAATATTTTAATATGGTGACCATCATACAAATAAAATCAGGCTTTTCAAGAAAAAATGGTAAGCTACAAGAAATCAAAACACAAGCCAAGAAATCATGGTAGAAACAAAACTCAAGTTACAAGGAGAAGGAATGATGGCTCTTGATTTAGATTGATGTGGCTCATGCAACTTTTTGGAAAATACATGGGTATTAACCAATAGGTTATATGTTGCCATATACCAAAATAGAGGAACAATTAATGACCATGTAGGGATCTATCATAGGCATGAGATTATTTTAAGCTAAATCAACTTTTAATCTAATATATGATAAGTGTTAAACTTTGAGTTAAGCTTCAAACTCAAATCAATAGATTGAGTGAGCTACACTCTCAATTCAAATTACTTAACATGAATAGGTTGAAGAGATTTTTGCTTAAACAACCAAATACGATAAATATGAAAGAAAATAAGATTTTCTTAACTAAAAAATCAAAAGGAAAAACTCAAGTAAAAATCTTGGCAAAAATGCACATGCTCACATAATTGTCCTAGAAAAGTAGATAATGAAATTTCAGTAAGATCCCGCTTTTCTTTGGACTTTAATGGAGACTTAGTCCTCAAATGAGATAATGCAACCTGTTAACACACTAAGCAAGAGGATTAGCCTAAAACAACTAAATTAATTGTGGTCATCAAAATCAAAGAGTTCAACGGCCAGAAGAACTGCCAGACGCGCTATGGGCCTATAATACTCTCCCATCCGAAGTTACCCATGAATCTCCTTTTTCTCTAGCCTTCGGGATAAACTTGTTGAGTTGGAACATTACTCCCCCAGGGTGGAGGCAGTAGCCAACTTCGATCCCGAAGATTTGCAAATCTGGATGAATGAGAACGATAATTCAAGATGGGTCGATTTTGATCTCTTGGAACAAAGGAGGCAGTTGGCCACACTCAAACATCTGGAGCATAAACGCTGAGTTGAACGATACTTCAACCGCAGGGTCAACCCCAGAGACTTCACTCAGGGTGATCAGGTGCTCAAGTGGCAACTTCTTGTTGGCAGCAACTTGGAGGTCCCTAAACTTGAACACAACTAGGAGGGCCCATATATCGTACACGAGATTGCGGGGCCTAATGTTTACTACCTCATGACTTCTGAGGGCATTCAACTCCCCAAGATGTGGAGTGGGGATGATTTGAAGAAGTTTTATCCTTAAATCCTGGCATCTACTCACTCTCATTCTATACGCCTAGGATTCACTTATACGGATTCATCTGAGATTCATTTTGTACAGATTCACCTGGGATCATTCACACAAATTCGTCAGAAATTCTTTTATATCAATATACTTCTGGATTCCTATTATCGTAGTCTTCTGAAAGGTTACATTGATGTTGGTACTCTAAATTCTAGAACTTCAGTTGATTATCATACATCGATTAACGAGGGCGCTCCTCCGATGTAAAAGCCTTGTTCAGGCACCTCATATCACCAGAATTTTGAGTCAATCTAAGCATTAATGATTCACGTCGAGGTATTCACATCATCTAAAGCACGACTGGCTTCTCCTATTGCTCAAATGTCGTGTGACAGGTGTGATCTTATCCTCAACCTCAACCTCAACCTCAACCATCATAGCCGGGGTTCTATTGCCTCAGACGATGGTTCATTATACTCACAATTCATATACAGAGATCTCTGAGCCTAGTGAGCCTAAGCCTACCTGAACATCTTTTAATCTTAGTCTTAAATCATAAAAAATTATAATTTAATCCTTTGATTTTTAAAATATTAAAACACAAATTATTTTAAAGAAAATATAATTTGGACTCGGGAATTTCATTACTCTTGATTTTAAAATCATAAAAACTTATAATTTGATCTCATAATTTTTACTAGACTTCATCTTAAGTTCTATAATATTATAACTTACTTTTCCAATATTTTTAAGTCTTATTCTTATTTTCTAAGTCTCTGTATTAAAAATTATAATTTAGTTATCAAATTCCTACATTACAAATTATAATTTAGTCCCCAATTTTTTTAGCTCCTAATTTTGGGCACTAATTCTTATGATTAAACGTTTAATTTAGGCCTTAATATTTTTTAAATAAAGTGTTAGGTTTTAAAAAATTATCATTTGGTCTTCTAATTTCTCTTAATTGTAGCTTTATATTAAAAAAATTATAATTTATTCTCTTGATTTTTATAAAATTTAAACTTTCATATTAATTTGGACTCATCATTTCATTTCGTGATTTTAAATCCTAAAAACTTAGAATTTGTTCTGCTAATTTCAATTAAACTTCATCTTTATGTCTCATGAAATTGCAATTTACTTTATAAATTTTTCTAAGTCTTGATCTTATATATCTTAATTCTTTATAATAGAAATTAGAATTTAGTTTTATAATCTTTCTTAATCCTAATATTAGGTCATAATTTTCTACAATTAAACTTATACTTTGTTACTAATTTCTTTAAGACAATTTTAGGTCTTAAAAAATTATTATTTGATCTCATAATATTTTTTCTTCTTGATTTTATATCTTAAAAGAATATCATTTAGTCTCTTGATTTTTAGAACACTAACACTTTTATCCATTCAAAGAAATTACAATTTGGATTCGTGATTTCCTTTAATTTTGATTTGGAATTCTAAAAATTTATAATTATAGAAAATTATAATTTAGTTTTAAAATTTTTAAAAAAATTATAATTTAATCTCTTAATTTTTATTAGTATTAATCTTAAATTGTAATTTTTTTAAATTACAGCAAATACAATGCACGTACTCAAACAATAGTATATATAAATATCATAAAAATCTTTTTGATTAGATTTTTATAAAAAAAATAAATATTATCTAAATTTTAAAATTTTAAACTAATATCAAGTTATTCATAATTTGAAAGATTTTTTAATGACATCTTTACATTAATATTAATATTTTAATTAAATTTTTTAATAAATTTTAATATTTTTTAATTAAATTTATTTAAATTAAATTTATTTAAATTAAATTTCTAAATTTAAAATAATAAAAATGGCCCTCTTACCTCCCATTTAATTATGTGTTGGCCGCAATCACCATTGCCGTCATGTGCGCGACACAAGCCTTACACCCATCCGATGAGGCCTTCATGTCTGCTTGTGGAACCAGCAAGTGATTTGGAAGGTCTATATATAGCAATATTGAGCGATTTTTGAGTATCTGAGGAGGTCTTGTTATGCGCAGCAATGACAATTTGGTGATGTGGTGGGTGCAAAAGAAGGGAGGTAGGTGAGATTTGTTTTTCATTCTATATTTAAAATTTAAATTTAATAATAAATTTTATTAGAATTAATAAAAAAAAATTGATTAAAATATTAATAACAGAAGCATATTAATTTTTTTTTGAAATTATAAAAATATTTTATATTATCCCAAATGTCCGGCAGCTGAAGGATATTTAGCAAAAAAAAACGTTTATATTTAAAAAAAAAGAAATCCCCAATTAGACTGAAGAGGAAAAAACCCACCGCGAGGGAGGAAGGGAGAGTCGTAGGTGTACGAGGGTCGAGAATGGCGGAGTTAGCTTACGCAGATGAAGACCACGGCGGCGGTGGAGCGACGGTGGTGGTGAGGGAGGCGGCGATTCAGGCGCTGAACACAATCGTACAGCTTCACTTCGAGAAGACGCTGGAAAAGAAGCGGGCGGTCGACGCGCAGAAGAAGGAGATGTGGCGTCTGTTCCAGCTCTTCTTCCTCTTCCTCGCCCTAGTTCTCGCTGCCCAGGTCCAGGCGCCCCCCTCACGCCTCCAATGCCGCCACTGCTGGGTGCCGATCGGCATTCTCTCATTCGGCCACCTCATCTTCTACGTCTCTGTCGCCCAAACCCTCCGCTGCATCAACGGATTCAAGTACCAGCGCCGATGCCACAAGCTAACCCTAGCGCTCGCCACAGATCGGCTCAAGCAGCTTAAGATGCGTTACTCCGCCACCGCCGGCGGCGGTGATGAAGGGGTTTCGGGAGGAGGAGGGGACGAGGCGCCGCTGCTGGCGGGGGAGTTCGAGATCCACTACCAGGAGCCACCCGAGAGCTACCTGGGAAAGTTCAAGCTGAGCTGGGCTCTCCATTTTGGGTTCCTGATCTGTACGTTTGGTTTCATGGTATCTGCTTCTGTTGTTCTACTCTGCTTCTGAATCTAGTGTGAACCCGCGGGAAGGTTCCCCCTCGGTTCTTGAAGCTTTTCGTCATTGAAAGGGATCAGTAGCGGCCTTCGAAATTAGATCGCCGGAGAAGACGGCGAACTGTGCTGATGTACTGCAGGAATCCCCAGTTTATCGTGATATCCGCGTGGCTGAACATAAGTGACGGTAGCCATTTGGATCTATTTTGTTTTGGTACCGGATGTTTTAACCTGTGCCGGTAACTTCAATGTTCCATTTTTACTAGCTTTGTTTTCACAAAAAGGTATCAGTTAATCATTTTGAGCCTGTTAAATTAATCATCTTATTTGCATAGGCCTTCTGGATTCACGTAGACCTTCAGTAAACTTTTTTTAAAACTCCATAAATTTTTATGTGATTGTGCAAGTCCTCATAATTGAATCTAAACTAAATTTCCTCAACTACTTCATAACATTTCATTTTTAATGTGCATGTGCATTAGGCATCTTAAAAATATCAAGTACTTCATCTTTAGGTCTAGTTGGCATGATAGATGCGATAACACAGGATTGAAGGGGTTGGGAAGTCATCATCATGAACATCAGAAAGGAAGAGGAGTTCCAAAGTTTTATAAGTAAAGAACATGATCTCAAATAGTAGAGACATTTTTTAGGGTAAATTGTGTAGCAAATGATGAACAACTTCATAACTAAATGTATTTGAGCTAGAGTAGTACTGTGATAGATGGCTTTTTTTTTTAAAAGTACATAAATTATGTAATTTTCAAAAGCCATAGCGGATAATATTTTTACATTTGGATTATAAGATATTACAATAGACAATTTAAATCGCTTTATACATAGCACAATTCTTTATTTGGTCGTTTGAGAATCGCTTTCGTGATCCCTTGTTGCATTAGATCACCTCCCTTATGTTTGCTCTCCTTTGGCAACACTATTGCCATATCCAGCTCTATTCGCTTCTCTAACTTAAAGAAAGAGGTAGAGAGAGGATGCAAGACTGAGCAAGATTTTGTTGTCAGCTTCACCTCCCTTTCAAGTGTGGGGGTATAGAGGAAAGAAGGAGAGGGAAGAGAGAGGGAGGGGGAGAGGGAAAGGGGGAGATATAAAGAGAAAGGGCCTTGCCTACTGCTGCCTCTTTGATTTTTCTGCTACCTTGTCCCTCTCTGCGCGACAATCAAGTCCCTTTACCATCATCTCCTCACCACTCTGAAAGAAAGAGAGGGGGAACGGGATGTGATCAAGAGACAGAAGTGCAGGGAATGTGATCTTGTGTCCCTCATTGCCTCAACCAAAGCACCCAAGTACATAATATGCTCAAAATAAAAGAAAATATATATATTATAAACAAAGGTAGATGTTAAAAGATAACAGTAAAATCCTCCCATGAGTCATGCTCGATGTTGTTAGTGGAATCGATATCAAGTATGCTCTACATCAAAGAGAGAGAGGTATTAGTGAGGGCATGGCGTCCTGTGCCTCCTCGATTTTGCTTTTGGCGTCTCCCTCTCTACGCGATAGTGTATCCTTTCTGTTGCCTTCTCATCGCCACTTTGAGATGGTGAGAAAGAGTGGGAGATTGTGTGAGAGTGGGAACCCTGCTTTCTCACTTTCGAGCTTCCCCATAAAGGGGTCAGGAGAGAAAGTAGCGAGAGGGATAAAATGATCACTTACTAGAAATTTGATGGCAAAAGTCAAGGAAGGACCAAATTGATTTATTAACATGATTTTGATACTGAGAAATAAAAAAATATAAAATGTGATATGAATTTTATTTTTACTTTTATCACCACATTCTTTGATGGCTCCCCGATAGTAGACATAGGTTCAACGTTAAGCGATTAAAGAAAGAGAGAACTCGTTCCGAATTTTTATGGTCCACTAGTTAAGAGGATGACTAATGAGAATTTGTCGAATTCCTTTGCACAGTTGATTTCGTAGGGATGATGATTGCTTCAATCAGAAAGTAAAGTGGTTGTTATTGTTAACATGTGGTTCCAGCGCTGCATCCTTGCTGTACACGTAGCGCCTAGCTGGCTTTTGGCCTTTATTTCTTTTAACTAATCCATCTATCTGTTCTCACAGGTCAGACCTCGGTCAAACCTCGGACACGAGGGTTCAACCAAGCCTCGTCCACGATGAGCCAGGACCATCCCTAGTAACATCGTCCTCGATGTTACAAAGCGGTGCCAGTCACAATTCCGACCGCGCCGTTCCTCGTACAAGACACTTTTTCCAGACCCGCAAATCAAGGGTCCGCATGCCCCAGTTGTCACGGATCCCCAGAAGCGGTACCAATATTAAAAGTTAGCATCCTCCTTTAGCGGCTTTTGGTCCCTCCGGCGGCAGACAAGCGGCGCGAACCCAGAGCTTGTTCACCTTCTTTTCTCTGGAAAACCAGGACAAAGCTGTACAGTCCATCGCCTACAAATACCTTTGAACAGTCTTCAAGTAGGATGGATCCAGGAGGACAGACCAAAGATCAGACCAAAGAGGATCCAAGATTGCAGATCAGGGTGCAAGCAGCTTCCTTGATTCTCCCATTCTCATTGTATTAGAGCCGCAACTGAGGAGCTCCTTTTCTCTCTCTCTTTTCCAAGCATTGTATTAAGCCTTCGAGGCTACCCTTTTCCTCTAGTGAAATCCCTTCGCTGATCGCTCGGTGGACGTAGGGGACTTCCTCCCTGAACCACCTTAAATTATTGTGTGCTCTTCTGGATGCCTCGAACTCTCTTGCTCTTTCTTTTAAGCCTCCACCAACAGGCTTACCTTTTTGCGCGCCGCCGTCTCCCGGAACTCTCTCTCTTTTTTAGTGTTTCTTGGGATCCCCTACATCCTATGTCAACATTTTCTGGTGCTTTCATTGAGACTCTGGGACGATGGTGGCTAGAACGCGCCGAACCAACTCCGCTGCTCGTAGTACACATGTGGGAGAACCTTCCGTTCGGGCGCCGGACGACAGAGCTTCGGCCTCAACCTCTCGGCGCCACGCCGAATCTGCTTCCTCCTCCAGGGGTACCCGTGTATCAGAACTTCAGGAGATGCTCGCGAACCTCACTGACCTGGTCACTGGCCTCACAGCCCAACAAGCCGTGATTCTCAGGCAGACTTAGCCAGTATGCGCAGTACTCCCTCTCCCGTCGGTCACAGCGATCCCTGCTCCTCTCCCGCCAGCCGCGGCGGCTCCTGCACCTCTTCTGCCAGTTGTGAGGCCCGAGAACTTCTTCCGTCGGTAGTGGCTGCCCCTGTACCCCCTCCTCCGGTCGCTGAGGCTCCTGCTCCCGTGCTTCCTGTCACAGCGCCTTTCATTCAAACGTTTGGCTCATCTCAATCGCCCAGACGCCCCTTTCGCCTCCAGGAGGTTCGCCAGAATCCTCTTCCACCATGTCCGCTACCACAGCCTGCTTTCGTACCACCTGCCTTCCCTCCATTCTTCGCCGGAAGAGACCCCCTTTTTCCAGGCATTCAGGCCCCTCATCATGGGCCTAACCCTTTTTTTGGACCGATGGATGACAATGCCCCTTTTGCCGACGTCATCCGGCTGGCCCCAATCCCAGAGGACTTCAGGCCGCCTAGGCTTGAGGCATACAGAGGCGCGACCGACCCCCACGAGCACGTTCAGGGGTTTGAGGCCGTAGTCCGTTATCGCCAGCCGGACGAAGCCACTAAGTGCTACCTCCTAGCCAACACTTTGAAAGGGGCGGCATTTAGTTGGTTTATCAAGCTGCCCAAGGGTCACATCTCCTCCTATGAACACTTGAAATGGGAGCTGATCGCCCGTTTCATCTGTCGGACCCGAATGGTCGTCTCCGACATGGTGCTCGCCAACATTAAGCAAGGCGAGAGGGAAAGCCTCCGAGATTACACCAATCGCTTCTTCGCCGCCGAAGCTGAAGATGTCGACCCTGCGGTGGCCATGCGCAATTTCCGGAGGGGACTCAAGGTGGGGGATCTGTCTAAATCCCTGCAGCTGGCCAAGCCTCGGAATTATCCAGAGCTGGTGGCCAGAGCCTGCCAATTTAACGCGCCGTTGCCGGGTCCCAAGTCCCGGATGAGAAACGCGGAGGGTTGCGTTAGG
>JAEMOT010000816.1:3596-28855 GCA_019297695.1 Apostasia ramifera
AGGGTAAGGGTATAATGGTAATTTTGTATATTTTTTAATAATAAAAAAATAAAAAAGGACCCAGATGATATTTTTTGAAAACCTAGGGACCCTGATGATATAAATTTAAAAACGTGAACCTGTGTGATAATAACCCTTAAACTCAGGGACCTGGATGAAATTTACCCTATTAAGTATATTTTTATATTGCATGAATTTTAAAAAAATTGTTAAGCCAAAATAATTTGTGTAAAATTGTGTGTTGACTGCGTAATTAATAAATTGTTTGTTTAGTTTGTAATAAAAAGTAAAAATAAAAATAAAAAATAGAAAAAAAAATGAAAACAAATTACGGTTCCGGTCAGCTAACTATATCCAAAAATTCCGGTAAGCTCACCTCTTCTCTTCGCTTCCTCAGCTCCTGCGTGACGCGCGTCTACTGCGTGGACAAGTTGTAAAGAGTTTGCCCCTTCGGTGTCGCTCCCGACGTGAGTCCTGCTTCAAGAGAGAGAGAGAGGGGAAGAGAGCGAGTTGACGATCGGAAATGTGGGCGGCATCGTGCCTGGCGTCGTGCTGCGCGAGCTGCACCTGCGGGCTCTGTACGTCGGCGGTGGCGGGGATCTCACGGCGGTCAGCGAGGATCGCTTACTGCTGCCTCTTCGCCTTCTCCCTCGTCATCTCTTGGATTCTCCGCGAAGTGGCCGCTCCACTTCTTATGCAACTACCATGTAAGCCCTACTTCTCTCCTTTTCTCGATTCATTTCCATTAATGTTAGAAGTTTTGTAATGGAACAAGATTTCTATTTTGGTTCTTTTTATCGGAGCAAGCGAGTTATGCGACTTGATTTCATGGTAGTTTTATCCAATATGTTGATTTTGGTGGATTGCCCCTTTTAGTGATTTGTGATTTGTGACAAACCCGTTAAATTTGAGAACGTACAGCGAGCTGACCCTGTCTTCTTTGGGATTCTACTGGAGGGACATGGGGACGTCAAAAGGCAAAGAGAGGAGTGTATATAAATTCATTACTCACGAGCTAATTCTTGGAAAACAGTTGTTAGCATGACTTTGTGAACTATATCATCGTGAATGGTACTAAAATATTTAACAGATTGCAGAAGGAACTGAATTTGTATCATCTCTTTGCTTCCCTTGCAATCGAGAGGCAGTAGTAGCATAAAAATGATTAGGGAGACTACATCTACCCTTCTCTCATGTTATTTGGTCCTAATATCCATTTTCCTATTTAAGAGCATTTGGTTTGATACTAATGGCATGTACTTTAATGGAATTCTATGATTTATTCTTGTTAAGATCTAAAATGGCAAAATTTGCCTGTCACTGCATTATACAGTTGAAGCCTGCAATTCAGAATCACTTTCCTATTGTGTCTGTAAAATTATACAATTAAAAGCCCAATTGCTTCTAGTTTGATTATTATTGCTTGTGATATAAAGTTAGTATGGTGATGCATTATAAAATATATTAAATATTTTAAGATTTCCCTTGTTGGGACACACCGGATATCAAAAAATTAAAATTTTCAGCTTACATCAAATACAAACAAGCACACGTAAACACAACTTTTTATGTGAGAAACTTAAGTTCTAGGAGCACAACCGGCAAACATGACAACAAACTTCACTAAAATAGTTGATCACAAGGCTTTGGCATTTTCAACAACCACCTTATCAAAGAACATTGCTTGCCATTCTTGTCGTAGAGCACCTTACTTTGATAAGAGTTTATTTTTGTTTTATAGCGTATAGCCCTCCAAAGTTCATCTTCTTAGAAGATACCTATGTTCTAGGAGCTTCTTTGAAGATCCTTCTTCAACTAGTCATCTCTTCATAAGACTTCATGTCAAACAACTTGTCGAAAATCTTCCTGAAACTCTTATAAGGAAGGGTAACCCCAACATCCCTTTTATTGCTCCTTTGAGATTCTCTAGTCTAAATTATTGAAATTTGGTTTGTTTTTGCTTCCATTAGATTGTTATGGTACTTTATGAACTTGTCGGCATAATCTCTTAAGTCTATTTTAAGCTTCACTATATCAATTAGAGAAACCCAACTACTATCTAAATAAAGGTGTTATTAATTATGTTAAATCATTTATTTTAGCTGTGGGATGCCTTAATTGTTGCTTGTTGAGTTTCCCTTTTTGGAATCAACAATTCGCAACTATATGGTCAACATATCATCACAACTGCTCATTCCCAAAAACTCAGTGACGGAGGAATTTCGATCTCTCATGCATTTATGTTGATGGAATAAACTATAATTCATTAGCATGTACATATAAAGAGAAATGCTTTGTAGCCCTTATAAGTGCCTCTAAATTTTGAATTCAACTTGGATTTTTATGTGGCAATGGGGCAATGGTTCCACATAGATAAAAATAACTTTTTTTACCTATGTGACACCATTGGAGATGCTAAACTTATTTCCCAATTAGTAAACTAGGTAACCTTATGAAAAATGTCTTGTGTCAGGTGGTTCTAGGTTGAATTAGAAAAGAGCGTAGCCGGCTCTATCGATTAAACCTAGTGATTTCTGATTT
The DNA here is from genome assembly GCA_019297695.1 of Apostasia ramifera. Taxonomy (NCBI): domain Eukaryota; kingdom Viridiplantae; phylum Streptophyta; class Magnoliopsida; order Asparagales; family Orchidaceae; genus Apostasia; species Apostasia ramifera. The sequence goes on from JAEMOT010000816.1 coordinate 6,138, forward strand.
TTCTTGATTAAATGAGTGAATTATCATCTAAATCAGGTTCTTCTTTGACTCCGCTGCTTTGACCGAATGAATAGGTTAATCAGACTATCACATGGATGGCTGATATTGAACTGTTGGTTGACACGTAAATAGATATCTTTCTCTTCATCAAGATTCAAGTTCAAATATCTGTCAAGTATCTTATATATTTTTTGAAGGAGCATGATTTTGATTTGAGTGGCAATACCCAGTGATAGACATAACTAGAAAGTGTAAATATACTCAAATGTGAGACAATTTACCTTGAACCAATCAAGTGCACATAATTGTAATCGAGTTTATTAGCTGGTGCATGTATTCACTTTCTTCTCCATCAACCACAGGCTCTTTCTTTCATATGAATCAATTGACAGTTGATTTTCTTTTTTGAAAGATTGTTGTGATTCTTCTTATTTTGTTCACATCACAGAGGATAAATTCCTATGGCTTTTCTATTAGTCGTGATAAACCTTTGGCAGTATTGAAAGTGTTGGTTGTTGCAGGGATAAATACTTTCACGATCACCCCACCAAAAGAATGGTTTCAGAGCAATGCAGTTCTTCGTGTCAGTTCGGGAAATTTCTTGTTTTTTCTGGTTCATGCCTTGATTATGATTGGTGTCAAGGATCAAAATGATAAAAGGGTCTCATTGCACCATGGTGGATGGATTGTGAAGATTGTTGTTTGGATTGTGCTTATCGTCCTCATGTTCTTCCTTCCAAATGTGGTTATTACAATTTATGGTAATCTTTTTCTAGCATTCAAAGCATTAGTTGGTGTAATTATTTTTACCTGGTGCTTCATTTGGTTGTCTATCGTGCTTTAATAAAAAACTTAAATTTGTAGCATTCAAAACATGATTTTAGAATGAGCTATGTTCTCTGCTAGATACACGTGGTAACCTAGCTTATACTGTTATTTTTTTCTTAGAGAAGCAGAGTTATAGAATTGTGATTAAAATAAGTCAGACCATTCTAGCTTGTATTGTTATTTATATCTCGGGAGAAACAGGACATTATAGTCATGTTATTTAATTCTTACCCTTCTTCATTTGTTTCTTTTAGTGGAGCGCCAAATTTGGGAAAGTGAGTTGGCCTGTCTGCTCTTGAGTTGGCTTTCAGCTTGATAATCAGCTTGTGCCAATCTTATCAAACCAGAGTGCTAAGCTCTAGTTCGATCAGGCATAATTTATTATGCATCATCAATTGAGGATAACATTATTGTTAAAAAATAACAAAGAGAAATAGTGGTAGGTTAAATAAGTAATATATAAAACACTCATATAACATAGAATTGACAAATGTGACATTGACATGATTGATATGCAAGAAAGTACTTTTAATCCACTGATGGTGATGATAATTACGAGTCTTGATCGTCTCCATTTCCAATTCTTGACTCTACGTAGCTTGGCATAATTCATTATCAGTATTAATTAAGGATAACATCATTTCAAAAAGAATAGGAAGAAAACATAACTAAGCCAAAAGTAACTTTATTAGATATAAAGAATCTGTCTCTAGGATTAATGCCAATTACAGCAATGTTTTACAAAATAGGAAAAAAGCATAAAACTGACCCCGAGATAGATGAGGTTATTAATTCTGAGGATGATGACCATAAATCTTAATCTGACTTAATCACTATTTAGTCTGTGACTAGAAGTAGCATATTGCAAAAATTTTCTCCACTTCTTCTTCAGCCATTTTTCTCACATACACCTTAGGTATCTTTCTTCTTCTCTTTTCCTACAGGCATTTTCCTTCTGCTATCCCCCATCTTCATTAACCTCTAACTATAGTTAGCTTGTTTCTTTATTTGTTTATTTTCATTCATATTATGCAAGATACAAAGTTTTATGATTGACTCTGTTAACAGCGTTTGGACACTTGAAATATTTTGAGAAAAGAGAAAAAGCAATTTTTACTTGAGGTGGTGGCCATTTTTTCTTTTGTGAAACTATCTTCGGCTCTCTACTGGTCCAATATCATCACCGTAAACATAAACCAAAATTTTGGTATTGATGTAGTTAGAAATTGATACCCATTAACTCTTACATATTGATTCTTTTTTTATGCTAATAAATATGTTGCATAGATGGAAAAGATGTCATTATCGTGATGCTAATAAGCCTGTGATAGTTTCACATCATCTACATTTTGAAAGGTTCATATTTGCTTTTCTGGATTTTAGGTAACCACTTAAGTTACCTTCAAATTGCAATTTCTCCACTCATGCATTTACAGTGCCATGACATATGTAGGCCTTACTGTGTGGATGTGATACATATTGTTCTCACAATGCAGAGACATTGTCAAAATTCGGATCTGGTTTCTTTTTACTGGTCCAGGTGATATTGCTTCTAGATTTCACATACACATGGAACGACTCATGGGTCGAGAAAGATGAGCGAAAATGGTTTATATAGCAACCCTACATTAGTCCCTGGTAGGGCTGTAAGTGAAGTGAAAGTTCGACAAGCTACTCATTGCTTAGCTCAATGAGAGCTCATTTGTGTTCATACGTCAAGCTTTGTGAACAAGCAGCAAAAATTTTCTTCCCATCTTTTAGTTACTGGGAAAGAAAGTAGCTAGGCTTCCCAGTGGTATGAAAGAACGATCACATTTATGCTCATGAACTAACTTGTTTAAAGCTCAATAATATGCTCAATATTATATTCTTAAAAAAGCTTACTGCCGGTCCATCTGACAAAGGGTGGATGGGCTGAAAAAAAGCTATAGTATTGGTGATTTGTAAATCATTCTTATAATAAGTAATAAGGTATTTATCATCTACTTTATTTGTTTATTATACATTCATAAGTAAGATAATTCTTAATCAATTAATATATCTGTTAGTAATATTAAATGATATAAATAATTTCTGTAAAATTTCATAATGAATTATTATTTATTTGTATGTATTAAAATAATAATAATTTAAAAAAAAACAAATCAAATAATTTTTAAGATACTCATGTACAATTTATGTTCGTGAACAGCTTGAGCTTGATGAGAAGTTGATAACTAACTTTTGAGCTCGATTCATGTTCGTGCTCGAGTTCATTTACAGCCCTAGGCCTTGGACGTCTTTCTTTTTTTTTCGGGTCTTTGCTAAATGTCTTGCTCCTTTTGTTTTGCAGGTATATTATTTTATTTTCAGTATCTATACTGTGCTGTGTCGCTACGTACTCATTCTCGGGGGTGCTTTTTGTGTGGTTCAATCCATCTGGCCGTGATTGTGGCCTTAATGTTTTCTTCATCGTTATGACCATGGTTCTTGCTTTTGCATTTGTTGTTATTGCACTCCATCCCAAGGTATTTGGGTCTTTTCAATTCTTATTTGGCTATAACTTTCTCTTTAATGATGACAATTGTAATTCATTTGTAGCACCAACTATAGTTATGTAGATAATGACTTTTCTAGAGCATATTGACTTTCTAGAGACGAAGCCTAAAGAATTTTGATAACTTTGCTAGTGCTACATCACTAGAACAGCAGCAGCCAAAAATATCAATAATGAGTTCATATTATTGTTCTATTCCTCCATTGTTTATTTCATATTTTTGTAGCTTACATGATATCTAATTTAATAAGTTATTTCTATTATTTTGTATCCTATGGGATTTTGGAAGTTATTTACGTTTGTGAAATTGCTACTTAATGGTATGTGAACATTTTAGCTTAAGGATAATAGGAACCCACAGGTGAACAACTGTTTGGAATCTTTGGTTATATGATGGAAATGTTTACATATGGAAGTCTCTTGGAGTATCAAGCCTAATTCTCTACTTACGATTTAGTCGACCATCCCGTTGATTCAACTCCATGCTTGATTAGCGGTTTTCGGGGTTGTAGCGGAATGGCGTTTGTTATTATGTTTTTTCCCCCCTGTTATCCCTGCTATTCGAAGGTGACACTGTCCATGGGATGGACTTGGACTCTCTGAACTTTTACCACAATCCATCAACTCCCACAACTTCCCATCCTATCCCCTTGGTGTGCTACCTTTGCACAACTATTAACCACGTCGCCCTTTTAAGTTGAACATAAGGGTTAATGCAATTGCATTATATGATAATGGTTTTTGCAGAGGTATGTTTGTGTGGGTTGGTTAAAAACTCATAACTGCTACATATTTCCGTTGGTTTTTGGAAGTTAAACCAATACAACTCCCATAGGTACTAGTTTAGTTCCTATAACTGTCTTTTATAAGGACAGCTCGCAACAGTTTAAAAGGTCTAGGTATAACTTGTCATTCTAAGTGAATTAAGATATGATTTTTTTTTTTGTTCCAGTACATGATTTTGTTTTAAAATGTGGTTATATAGGAGATCTACAGAATTAATTCAAGATTTCTGAAACAGGTGAACGGCAGCCTCTTACCCGCTTCTGTGATCTCTGTTTACTGCGCTTATCTATGCTATAGTGCTCTGTCAAGTGAGCCCAGAGACTACGGATGCAATGGTCTCCATAACCATTCAAAACGTGTTTCCACAGCTGACCTCGTTACGGGAATGCTGACAACTATCCTCTCAGTAGTTTACTCTGCTGTTCGGGCTGGTTCTTCGACAACGTTTCTGTCACCTCCATCCTCACCAAAATCAGGTACTTCAGCTTTAAATGAAAATTTCCATTTATTCAGAAGAGGTAAATATTTACATAAAACGTGTCTACATCCTTAGTGCACCACCAATGGGGAAAGTTATGGCCTGAACTCAAAATAAATATTTTGACCTTTGGGTTCAATCAACCCATCAAATCATCCCATTTTCACCTGTCAATTTTGGTTAACTCAAACCTGACCATTTCAATGGACGGGTCAAAGCTAGCTTGTGAGTCTGTGACCAAACTGAATACTAACTGGGTGAAGTTGAACTTGAAATTGTTGATTTCGGTCATTTTTTGACACTTTGCAGTCCCTAATATGCTCATGATCGTCCTCTTTCCTACAGAAGGTTCGGCAAAGCCTCTGCTCGAAGGGGAAATCGAGTCGGGAAAGGATGACAGCAAAGGGAGTGATCCAAAGCCATTTACCTACTCTTATTTCTTCTTCCATATTATATTTGCGCTAGCTAGCATGTACTCTGCCATGCTTTTCACAGGCTGGAATAGCACGACACCTTACGGCTCAGAGCTAATCAATGTGGGATGGACTACGGTTTGGATACGTATTTGTACACAGTGGGCTACTGCTGCTCTATACGTGTGGACTCTCGTGGCTCCTATCTTGCTCCCTGATCGTCAGTTCTACTGAAATCTCTTGAATCCTGATGGATCTTGATTGAAATCTCTCGAATCCTGAATGCAGTTAGGATGAGAGTCTGAAAAGCAATAAACCGAAGTTACTAACCGTCTTGAAACTTGATATATGTTATGACTGGAATTTGTCATATTTTATAATCTTGTATTTTGCTTTATATTTTGTGTATTACTGCATACTTCTTATATAATATTGTTCACTTATTAAAATGACACGTTTAAACTGGAATAATGTGTTTGATTGGAATCTTTTAGCCCTATTTATTTTTGAGTTAAAAATTAAATTGGTTTAATTTTAACTTTAACTTGATATATTACATCACATTTGTGCATTCATATTGATTTCGAATTGAATTGATTTTTTTTAAAGCAAGCTAAATTCGAGCAAGAGAAAAAATCGAGTTAATTTCAAATCAGCATCGACCTTGAATGCTTTACATTGGGTTATTCCAAACTTATGAAAACATTTGATTATCTCCCTATAAGGTAGCACATCAAAATTAGTTTGAATTTCATATTGTAAAAATTAGATCAAACCGTCCAGCCTAATCAATCCAACTATGAACTAACATGATATCCAATTCAATTCAACATCACAATCAAATTACACATTAGACTAAACCAAATTAAGTGAATGAATCAATAAATTGAAATAATAAGTTTGTTACTCTAAACCTTTTCACTTTTTTTGATTCATACTGTTATCTTATTGAATTTTATAAAAAATAGTGATTCATCAATTCGACTAATTTGATAACCGATCTCATCGGTTTCCCTTTTTTTTCAACATAGCAAATACCTTTCAATATAAAAGAAGTCAAAATGATATTCATTTTTGTAATAACTTGACATGTGTGCTGAATGTATACTTCTGACCAAACTTTAAGCCCAGAATCTACAGAGTAATACAAATGCACCGAAGAGCAACGAGATGTCCTTCGGCAGTTCACTCACAAATACAGAGCATAAAAACAGCCATTTCGCTGCCTCCATACTGATATTGATGACTATAATTTCTTCTCAAGAATTTTCGGCCAGGTTAGAACTTCTTCAAGGAAGGTACTTTGAAGAGCATTGGCAGCAGAAATATGAGCTTAGCCAAGCAAAGATGGCAATTTGGTTTCTCTAAATGCACAGAATATATGACAGAAATCTCTGGAATCTCCTCAAAACTGCAGTGAATTTAATGGCGGAAGGTCCGCACAGCCTGATCAATCTTTCTGCGACAGAGCGGACAATTTGTCAGGTGGGATGAGCAGTTTGTGCAGCAGCACATATGACCGCATCTGTTGATCAACAAGAACCACAGTTAGATTTCTGAAAAAAAAAATCAGTATTTGAGGAGAAATTATTAGATTCAATATGTCAGAATTTCGAGGATCATTAAATGGGCAGCTTAAACCTAGCATTTAAAGAAAAGGGATACAAAAAATGTAAATATCATCCAAGTTCTTGATGTCGGGATAATATCAAGTGAGTCTACGATTTCAAATATTTTTTAATGGAGTCCTTGAGATTAATATTAATATTTCAATCAAATCTTTTTAAATTTTTAAATATTAAATGACAAAAATATTCTCTCCGATCTTAAAATCTTTGTCAAACCATACACACCAACTACTTGCGCGGCCATGCACCGACTGCATGCATGGGCACAATGCAAGGCTTTTGTTGTGGCCGCGCAGGCACGACTGTGCGCACAGGTGCAATCGCAATGTCCACTACATGCGCAGGCTAGTGCCAAGGCAACTCCGGCAATACATGACCGCCTGCGTGAGTAAGGGCCACACTCAACAACAGCAACAGTAGCCTTGCACGACTACCCGTGTGCATAGAGTTGGCAGCAAGGATTTAGAGGTGGGGGAGGGTATTTTGTCATTTTATATATAAAATTTAATTTTAAAATAAATTTTATTAAAAATTATATAAAAAAACCTAATTGAAATATTAACATCATCCTCAAGGACCCCATTGAAAGATTTTTGAAATCATGGACCTACTTGATATCACTCCTAATCTTAGGAACCTGAATGATATTTACTCAAAAAAATAATAATAAGAGAAAAAGAGAAGTATCATATATAAACATAATAATACTACATACAGGAAAGATGACGTTACGAATAAGATAAAACTTATAAATAGCACTATGCCAATATATATATCATATACGTAGAAATAACTATTAACGCCTTTACTGTCTAACGTATCGCACATTTATTGATCCTCAAAAATATGCATGTTGTATTGCCAGAACCCCATAATTTCTCTGATTTGAGTACCGAATTTATATATAAAGTCAGTTTAATCTAACTTATTTTTCTTCACAACAAAAAACTCATGTTTTTTTTAGTGTTAAACTCCAAAGAAGTTACCCAATGGACGTAAAATTTGAGAATTAAATATTTCATACATCAATTAATTACTTTCTTGTATTACCTACATATATTTTTATTAGTATTTTATTTACATATAACCTCAAATTTACTGACAAACAAGACTACATAAAGACCTCATTTGATTGGAGTATATTTTGAAAATTTTTTTTTTTTTTTGAGATAGAAAAAAAATATATTTTTTAATATAATATTGTGAATATTAAGCAATGTGTTGGATGTGAAATAAAATTAATTTTTTATTAAAATATGTGTGGAATGTAAAATAAAATTAATTTTAATATTGAAATTTATGTAGAATGTGAAATAAAATTGATTTTAAATAATTAAATGTATACATGATGTCATAAATTTAAATATTGATGAAAATATTTTTTAAGGAGATTAGAGCTTTTTTTTCTCTCAACTAAACAAGGCCAAAGTACATAAGAACCAAACATTTGCTAAATGCAATCAAGAGATGCCAGGAAGATACTTACGGAACAAAAACAGCATTGTACTCTTGTTCAAGACAGATGACGCAAATTTCAGGCATTAGTCGGTCCCTTTTTGCATTACCAGATAATTCTGTTGATTTTTCGTTCAAATCTATGGAGAACCATAAAAGATTAGATTAAATTTTTTTTTTAAGTTCAGTTCAAACAGAAGGATTTACCTTCAGAATCCTGAATTTGTCTCTGGGCAGCTGCGGCTAGGACCCTGCAAGGATCAGAGGACACAACACATGTCCACAGTTCAAATCAATAAAAATCAAAGAAAGGATGCAGATCAAATTGAATAGATTAATCGATTTTGCATTTGTGATACATTCAACAATCAAAATTTATCGACTCAGACAGCAGGCCTAGAAAACTGACTAAAAAACTGAAGGCTCGACATGCAGAAAAAGTTCCACTAGGATCAATTGTATTCTGCATGATGCAATTCAAGCTGAATGATCAATATTTACTCATGGACTAACATCGATTTGATTTTAGCATAAAGAAAGATTAAATACCATTTTTGCTCAGGGTGTCATACAATAGCCAAATCAGATTCACATTAGCTTCTATGAAATTAAGAGTATTCTAATCAATAATTGTATTACAATTTGCATTAAGTAAGAAGAAAGGCGAGGTTTCATAATTTGGTGTGATGTTTTATATCAAGAGGGTAGAAATGAGTGTAGAGCGATTGATGCTCCATATGCATAACCGCAATCCAATATAGCATAAAATTATGAGAAACCATTTTACCTCTTCTGCAATTCCCAGCGTCGTCTTCTTTCTAAAATATACTGAACAGCACTCCTCGCCAACAGATAGACACCAAGAACTGTGAATCCCATAGAAGCAAACTGATACCACCTATTGCAATTTCATAAAATAAGTTGCTGTATCCCTGTCAAGAAAGTCACTGTCAAAATAGACATTAAGCAAATTACAAAAGTTTTGCACCTGGCACATTTTCCGAGATTTGAAATTAGTTGATCAACACTGCTTGGTGAGGCATAAAAAGGTCCTTTATGAGGTTGCTGAATCCGAATTGTTCCAACATCATCTTTAACAGCCTGTTGAAATTTAAGTAATGAGCATGTGAAGAATCTGACAAGGATTCAATTCTTTGAGAATTTATGTTTGTTTGGCAATTTTTGGTCGACTAGTGGCAGAAAGCACTATTTTTAATAGTCGACCGGTTGCGGTGGTTGACCAACGGCAGAGATCACTATTTTTGATCGTCAACCAGTTGCGGTGGTCAAGCAATGGTAGAAAGCACTGTTTTTGGTGATTGATCAGTCGCAATAGTCAACTAGTGGCAAAGACCACTGTTTTTGGTGGTTGACTAGCAGGTCAACCAGTGGCTGCAAGAGTGATTTCAGCCAGTTTCTATAAGTGATTGTTTTGACATATTTCCTGTAGGTGGTTTTTTGTTCTTGGGTTTATTTCTTTCATATTTTTAAGCCATTTTGAATAGATTTAAATAGCTTTTTAATTAAAGCTTTTGGATTACAAAAATTGTTTTAAATTCTTTGAAAAAGTTTTGAAAAATTATCTTCTTCTTGTGGTGTTCACTTGATGTTTTCTTTAAGTTCTGTTTGGCGCGAGGACCAAAACCACGACCAAAATGATATTTGTTTAAAAAATAACAATAATAATAATAAATAAATTTTTTTAATTATTTTACACAAATTCTAATATAAAAAAATACTATTTTACTTCACATATTTAATAATTTTTAATAAAAATATTGACTTTATTTCACGTTCTAGATCAAAATACTCAATTCAAATATTTTGGTCTAGGATGTGAAATAAAGTTGATATTTTTATTGAAAATTGTTGAGTATATGAAGTAAAATAATATTTTTTTATATTAAATTTTGTGTAGAATGATTAAAAAAATTTATTTATTATTATTATTGTTGTTTTTTAAACTAGTACTATTTTGGTCCTGATTTTGGTTCTCGCGCCAAACAGGGCCAGACTTTTTGAAAGGGTCATGTCGTTGTGCTCAAGGAACGAGGGTGATCCTTCGTTGTTCATCATCTTAATCAAAGAGATCGATTAGGTGATATTGTTTTATTTTCTTATTATTTTTTCTATTCTTCTAGGATTTTATTTCTTTTATTTTTAAAGATTGGACTGAAAGTGAGATTATTTTGACTACTAGAAAATTAAAATCTAGAAGGAAGAAAGCTATTGTGTAGTAGTGTAAGGGGCTATCTCCATTGCCCTAGAATAAAAGAAGAATATAATTAGTGGATTGGGTTGGGTTCCCTTCAAGCCGTAGATGTAAGCAAAGAGAAGTGTTGAACCATGTATATCGTTTATCTCTTCTTTTGTATTTTATTTCTTGTTATTTTTAACTAATTTTTGTTTGTGTGAATAGTCTTCAAATTTTTGAATCGTCTATTCAACCCTTTCAGACAACCACTTCAATCCTACAACTTGAACATAGAATTCTTAAACAATAACCAAAGGGACAAGAAGCATAGACACAAAATGGGGACACAAGAAAACACAACACCACAAAAATTTCTCAAATGACATGACATGGCACAATAAACAACAACAACAACAACCAAGCCTTAATCCCACTAGGTGGGGTCGGCTACATGAATCCTTTGTTTAAATTGCGCTCTATCAGTTACCAAATTCTTATCTAAGTTTAAGTAATTAAGATCACTCCTTATAGTTTCTTGTAATAGCGTAATTTACCTTATCCTTTGCTCAATATTATAGCAGTAAGAAGAAAATATGAACATGACATGAGAACACAGGATATAATATGACACATTGAAATATAACAAAGGTGTTTGTGCTTCCTTGCCAAAGGGTTATGTGTTTAAAGTACTGTACAGGCTATGTAACATTGTTCTTATGAATACGATGCCTAACTCCAAAAATTTTTAAATTTGAAAGAGTTAGGTAATTCCCTGGTGATATGTTCTTACATTTAACAACACAACTTCTAGAAAAGTACCTCACCAACTACTGTCAAGGAAGTACCCATTGGAAGAACTCTTTCAGTTCTCTTTACACCAAGCATCTGCAGCATACAGCAAATGTTATCCTAGGAAACTGGAGCAATTCTCCTAAAATTTGTAGAGTAGAAAAACATCAGACCTTAAGACCCTGAAGGTAGTCCAATGTTCCACGTACAAGAGATCGCCCAGACTCCTCAAACACTTCACTTGCAACAGTCAATACCAGACCAGCAGCGCCACGAGCCCCAACAACATACACCCGTCCTGTCCCATCATCCTTGTGACAAGAAGAAATTATAAATTATCTTCATCTGAAGCTCTGAACAAATGGAAGAAAATCTATATTCAATTTATAAAAAGGCAAACAATTGGCTTCATGGATAAGGAACTAGTAAGATCCTTCAAACACCTTTTGAGTGACGTAGACTACGATTGGAAAAATCATTCCAATCATGATGTGTTTGTCTAAGGTTAATAATGAAATATGGAAGGGGTACCACAATATATTCCACTACAGCAGAGATATCTCAGATACATTTTTAACAAATAATTTGAGCATTAAGCACCTTGAAAGATAGAAGAAAAGGGAACTAATACTTACTAGATACCAGGGAACCTCCTTACTCATAGAAAGCATCAAAGCAGAATCTTGTATCCACGAACCAGCATCATTATGCTTTAGAAAGTGTTGCTCAGCCTGAAGCAAGCATCCCAAAATGCATAAAAATAATTGTAAAAATTACCATAAGTTCTCAAATTTAGAGTTTTCAATGATCAGAGGGACAGATAAATACCATCTCCTCAACAATCACTCCTCTCAAGCCGCTTTGTTCACAATGGATGGGTGTTTCTGAGCCAACTCTTCCAGAAACAGTAACAACAAGAGGTAAGACTTTGCATGCAGTATCCAGAAGAACAGCTGCAGAAGACGAATGTCAAACACTGAATTCCAACTTGACAAACAATTGTTAGCTTATTTAAAATCACTATCTCCCCTTAACACAACAAATAAGTTCGTAACATAAAAAATCCTGTCAATAATGTTAAGCCAAACAGGGTAAAAACCCACTCCATCTCATCATAGAATAAAACCTCTCATATAAAAATGAAAAAAATGGAGGTACAATATCCCCAAGGCAAAACAAAGTTAAACATAGTCCAACAAAAAAATAAAAAAAGGAAAACATACAAATAGGTCTAAATAGATAAAAGATTTCTCACACTCTCCGTCAAGCTAAAACATAGATATCAATTAGATCCAGTTTGCCACATAGCCCAAAGAAACATGAAGGATTCAAGGGCTTTGAAAACACATTAGAAATTTGTTATTCAGATGAAACATGTGAAATTAAAATCTTTTAGACCAGATAGCATCTTGAATAAAATGACAATCAACCTTAATATACTCAATACATTCATAAAAATACTGGATTGCTAGCAACATAATGGCAACCTAATTATCACAATGCATAATCATAATTTGAGATATCGGAAAATCACCTGAAATTCAAAAATCAAATTTTTCGAGAAGTGTTTTCAACTACATCATTTAATATATTGTGTCATAGATCTATATTTAGCTTATGCAATTAATCTAGCCACAAAGTAATGTTTTCAACTGCATCATTTAATATATTGTCATAGATCTATACTTAGCTTCTGCACTTAATCAAGCCACAATACTTTGATTCTTGCTCTTCCAAGTGACTAGATTTTCTTTTATAAAAATAGGATAACTTGATGTAAACCTTATATCAATTACTGATCCAACATAGTTAGAATCTACATATGCTTCTACCCAAAGGTGATTAACTTTAGTATATAATAGTCCATTACCGAGTTCTTTCTTCAAATATATGAGGATCTTGATGATAACTTCCCAATGTTTTGCTAACCACACTGACCGCAATGCAGATATCTAACCTAGTGGCTGCTAAGTAAATTAATTTTCTAACAAGACGACAATAGCGGGAAGGATCATCATAAAGTTCAACATCATCGTGGCCAACACTACTAACATTCATAGGAGTATCAACCGGCTTATGTCCAAGAGGACCAACTTCCTCAAAAAAATTGGTGACATATTTTTTTTGACAAAGAGAAATACATGTATTGAAATACTTAAGACGTTCAAGGTCTTTTACAATAAAAGTTTTTTTAAGCTGCCTTTAAACTTCAAAAATACCAGTATGATTACTACCTATCAGAAAAATATCTACATAAATAGCTAAAATTATATATTCAGATGAAGAATGGCAAAAAAATTTGTAATGATCTGTAGAACAACTTAGCAAATTGACTTCAACAACTTTACAAAGCTTATCAAACCAAGCTCTATAATGTTGTTTTAGACCATACTAGCTTTTCCAAGCCAGTATAATTCATTCTCCCTTAAGTAACATACTGTAGAGGTCATTTCATAAGAATATCATGTGTACAAAATTAAGTGGTGAAAGGCATTCCGACCATAGCCACATCCAACAATACAATCACCTCCGCGATGACAAACAAAAGCTAAATAGCCACCCCGACTTGCAACAAAGAAAGCAAACTGATCAATAAAAATAGGGTAGAATGAAGCTCAATAACCTAAGAAACACAAGACAAAATAATCGTGATGTTAGAGATGGCACTATAAACCATTAATTGAGACTGTATTGACTGAAGGGAGGGATGAAGGCTTGATAAGAACTTGGTGACAAAAACCTCATCATTCCAATCATTACTAAACAGTATGATCGATAGTGAACAGGCAATACTACGGAGTTCATCTCACTTGCCTTGTAAAGTGCTATAATATTCTTGAACAAACATATCACCTTATTGTAAGAGAAACTGTCTGAGTATAGTGTGTAAACTCGTGAAATTTTGTTTTATTGAAAATAAGAGACTTAAAAAAATCCCACATAGTTTAGCAGTCTCATGAAACATAATATTAGAAGCAATGGATGGTTCTAAGCTATTTAGTACCCAAGTAAGAACAACAAAATCTAAAGCTTGTTATTTCTAAAATTTAGCAGTGTCAATCTAATTTGGAGGAAATAAGTCAAAATGGGACAATTTTTCATCAGATCCTACTAGAAAATGAAATGCTTGAGACCACACGAGATAATTAGTGCCATTGAATTTGTTTGATGTACAAATATTTGAAGAAAGCTAGGATTCTACTTGTGAAGAAAAAGAGGACGTGACTAACACCTCAAAAGAAAAGGAACTGTGAGAAGTGGAAGAAATTCAGCTCATGGAGGATCTATGTGGTTGGTGGTTGAGGGTTGAGTCGAAGAGAAAGACTGCGCAGGTGTAGTGAAGGCTATAGGCCTCACAAAAGAGGCGAGAATTAGTGGAGAAAAGCAAGAGACGAAACACGAAGAATGTCGTGGCACTCCGACGAAAGAAGCAAATCTATGCGAAAAATAGAGAAATATATGAGGAACGATTGAAATATGCAAAGACTGGAACATGCAAAAACTGGGGCAAGCTCAACCGAGATGTGTGGCAAGGAAGAGGACTAGAGCATGCGGAGATCTACGGAGATATGTGGCAAAGCATGCGACAGCCGTCTCTACGAAGAGCGTGGAGGGTATGGTGGCCTCTATGGAGAGCATGGAGCGTGCAGTGGGCTTTGCAAGGTTGGAGCGAAGGTCATAGAGGGGAGGCAGGCTCGGTTAGCTCTGATACCATGTTGATCCAAATAAGAAAAAAACATTTACTCCATTTCATCTTAAAATAAAACCTCTCATATATAAATGAGGAGACAGACGTACAATGCTTCCAAGGTAAAATAAAGTTAAGCATATTCCAACAAGAAAGTAAAGAAAGGAAAAATTACAAACATGTCCTAAATACATAAACTTTTCTAGCAAATAAGATCATCATAAAAGCTAATTCTCCAAAATGAAGTGTCACTCTATTCAAAGCAAGGCCATCAAAATATCCCTAGTTGCCAAACAAAAGAAAAGTAACAAAAAAACAAGAAATACTAACTTTAAAAAGACATGCACAAATAATGTAGGTAAACAAGTCCATTGCAAATGCAAACCCGAATAGAAAGTTCATGAAGTGTTTACACATAGACATTCAGGATAATCTAAGCCATCCACATGTGTACCCTTGACTAGGTTGAGGCCAAGTCTAACTTGAACCTCATTACCCACATGGTTTCACTTTTAAAAAAGTACAAGTCATGCTTATTGTGAGGTTTCACTCCAACATCTTGCAACCGACTAGGCCCCACCGAACTTCGTTTCCAGAGAGGTTACCCAGTAGGTTTACTAGCCTCAACTTCACTGAAACTTGATCCTAGTGGGGGGTTCATCATCCTATTTTTGGCATAATTATTTTAATTAAGAGATGAAATTTTATTTACAACCAAATAAATTCAAACTTACTATCGTCATGTGAACAATCTAAACACTTCTCTTTAATCAACTAGGCTATTGGCTACTTCAATCCCCTAACATGTAACATCCTGATAAAATTTAATGTAGATTTTTTATTAATTTATTTTATTGATGGAATTGATTTTATTCATGTGAAATTATTTATTTAAAATTAAATATATGAATATTTGTTATGTAATTTAAAATTTAAAATGACTGAAATTAATATTTAATTTAATTTAATCTGATTATTTAAAATTCAAATTTAATTAATTTAATTACTCATTAATTTTCATAATTATCCCCTTAATTTAAGGCTAAGAAGAATTACAAATTTACCCTAAGATTATAATTTAGAGAAAAAAATAGAATTTTTAACCCTAAATTTCGATTCTTTACTCCCCCATCGTGCAACCGCCGCCAACCTCACCAAAAGAAGGAGAAAAAATGCGTAGAAGAAGAGGAGGCGCCTGGATTTCTTCAAAGCGATGGTTTCCTCTCCAATTCATCGGATTCTCAGGTCATCCTACATTCTAGAACTGGATCTAGAAGTTTAGAGCGAAATTTCTCTCTAAATCTCAGAGAAAACCTAGAATCATGGTGACTCAAAGGTAAGTTTTACCTTAACTCAGCTTGAATAAATCTAAGTACGAAATCAAATTGAGTATTTTGATAGAAATTATTTTTTTCTTTATATTGCAAAGCCACAAATTATCTGTGTAATTCATTCAATCCTAAACCGAAACTTTCCTATATGTTGGCAGCTATTGAAT
Organism: Apostasia ramifera; assembly: GCA_019297695.1. Classification (NCBI taxonomy): domain Eukaryota; kingdom Viridiplantae; phylum Streptophyta; class Magnoliopsida; order Asparagales; family Orchidaceae; genus Apostasia; species Apostasia ramifera. Next base: position 22,431 of record JAEMOT010000816.1, read on the forward strand.
TTTTTTAATTAAATTTGTAGTTAATGGAAGATTAATACTATGGTTATATGATTCTGATTGCATATTGAACTCATGGCCAATTACTTGGAAATATTATGATGTGAAATTGTTGTTCATGTGATTCAAGCCACAACACACATTTCTTGTAGGATGTAGCAACAATGATAGCATTTAAATTAACTTGTTTTTCAGGTAGGAATCTTTTTTTTTGTTACGGAAATCTCAGACTCCACGAAAACTCAGAAATTCTGCGTATCCCTTCATCTCCCTCCACCTGATCATCTTGATGGAAATTGCAAATAAATTTAATAAGAAGTTTAATAAGGTTGTGATTTACATGTCAAACTCTAGTTGAAATTTGAGTAGAGTTATGGCTATTTAATTGTATTCATATAGTTGATTTACCCTTGATTGTGACACCTACGGGGAGGACAAGTGTACGACCTTATTGTCATATTAGATAAAAAAAACTGATGATTATGATAAGTGTACAAACTTGCCAATTAAATAACTTATAATACAAAATTATAATGTGAAAATGGATTAAAAATAAGTGATTTCTTTGGAATTAAGCAACTGCCTTAGTTCGAGCTATTGATATATATTGGACATAACAGCATATATTGCTTATGGGGCCAGGAAGATATATTGCTGCTGAAATGCGTATGTCACCACTATATAGAGAGCCTCGCATATAATCGGGCACAACCGTGCATTATCTACAAGGCTAAGGAATGACAATCACCAATGATGTAAAGGCAACTGAGACGTAGTACAAGAAATCACAGGTCCAAATGTTAAAAAAGAATAAAAATAAATGAAAATTTCATGTTACTTACACCTTCATTTGTTTTCTTGCAAGCTTATGTCAGACATGCTATGCCATTTAAGATATGTCTCCTCATTTAATTGTTGTGTATATTGTATCATCCTATTGACATGTTTATACCATTATTATCATTTAATCTTTTTATTATAAATACTCTATTAGTGTAAGACCTGCGAGTTTGTTTAAATGAACTTCTGTTACTAATATGGTAGGTACTACTATACAAGATTACAGGGATGTGGAGAATGCCAATCAGGAAAAAAACTGGTTTATTTCTCTTTTGCTTAGATGAAAAGAGGCCTTCGCTTTACTTCAGAAATTCTGGACTTTTATTAACTCTTCCTAGTTATCTATTCTAGCTCTAATTTATTGTCATAAGAATTTTGTTATTTGCTTCAATTAAGTTATAATTTGTGAACTTTTTAGTGGCTTGACTTAATTTATTTATTTCCTTTCACTATTATTTCTCTTATGTTCTCCTCATGAGTATAATTAATTAAAGGTGATGAGTAAAGTCATCACATAACAACTCAACAAGTAAATAGAGCATGTAACAAGAAGTTTGGTATCCTCACCCAGATTTGACTGAACGTTATTAAGACAACTGGGTTGCCCGTCAATTAAGCTACCTTCCTCGACTAGAAATAGAGGTTCAATCCCGCTACATACAACAGGTTTCAGAGGTTCAAAAAATCCTCATGTCCTACAGATTGAAGGATCCTAGTTCCACTACATTCCCCTAAAATTCTCCAAGCCCCCATGATGCATCCCATGGTAATTCTCCCCTAAAACCATGCTTTGAAATAATGGGACTTTTCTTGGGCTTTGCTAGGGCTATAGACATATGAGGTCCCTGTAAACTACATTAAATCTCTCTGTCTCCTTTTTAACACTTTTTCTTCATTTGTTTTGCTCCTCTGCTCGCCGGTTGGCTCTCTCTCTCTCTCTCTTTGTTACGATCCAATTGCAAGGTATGGGACTTGAGTCCACATTGAAAGTATGGGATTCCAATGTGGGGTTTATATGAACTTTGGACTCTCCACTCCCATGAGCTAGCTTTTGGGGTGTGGTTCTCCCAAAGTTCATATCACTCTCCTTCTCCTAATCATCTTTTAGAGGGCAGTATTGCGATCTATACTTAGCTCCTCCTTTGTATCTTATTCGGATGACTTTTGTTACGTCAGCATGATGTAGGCAAGCTTTTACAAGTATTATGGTACAAACAACCAACATCCCCGCATAAGAAAAAAAAAAGAACTCAGTTTTCTCTGCGGAACATAGAAATGCACAGTAGCACAATACCCACCTCCACAAAAAACAGAGAAACAATACAATCGAGAAGAAGTTGTTCTAACCCAGATCTTTTAGTTGATTAACCCTGGTGACTGATTTAAGAACATCAGCATCCCTGTACAAGCAGTTTCAAAAAATGAAAAAATCAGAACCACATCACACAAATAATCAGTGTAATTTATGAAACAAAACAAAAGGCAGTACCTTCCGCTGCTCCTGCCCAGGAGATACAAAGCAGCGGCGCTTAAGCAGCAGCCAACTCCACCCCACGGAATCATCTTACAAAGCCTCGCGAGAATCTGTGTATCAACCCTAGAATCGAATTCGCAATAGAAAACCGCAAAGCCGCAGGGGAATCCAGGTCGGAGTCCCGAAGTGGCCGGATCGACTAATTTACCGCAACCTAGGTCACAATCCAATCAAACGGAGAAAGAGAGGGCTCGATTTTGTCAAAGAATGCCAGAGATACGCGATTGCTTGCAGACACAGAAGATGAATGTAATGGAGAGAGAAAGAGAAAAAGAGAGAGAGAAAGAGAGAGAGTAGAAGGCAGCTAATGCGAAGTGTAGGCAACACTTGGAGTTCGTCGGCGGCCGCAGCAAATTATCTCCTCCGGCTCCGCTTTCCGTTTGAGGTCGGCAGCCGCATCATCTGCAAGGAAAGTATTTAACTTTTTCAAAAATAAATAACTAAAAGCTATGAGAAATACATTATAACCTAACTATGTGATCCCAAAATTTAAATTTAATTAAAATTTTATATAACATTCATGTGACAATAATGTCATATAAATAAAAATAATTTTTTTATTTATATAATATTATTGTCATATAAAAATTTTAATTAAATTAAAAAATTTGGGATCATTTATTTAGGTTATGTAACATTATAATTGGTGAAAATTAAAAAAAAATAAAATAAAGTATTAAAAAAATCAAATAACTCAGAACTGTCTCCCCATCATTATCATAGTAAAAAATGACTCTAAATAATAAAGGTATTTGATAGTAAAAAAAAAAAATTAGAAAAGATTAAAAAAAAAATTGTTATAAAAACTAATTTAAACTCAAAAATATAGATAATTTGGAGAAATATATAATCATTTACGAGAATACAATAATGCAATTTATAATACGAAAAATATGACTTTGAGAATTTATGTTAAAAAAAAATACAAGTTTATCATGGTAAGAAAAAAATTAAATATTTGACCCAAATAAAATACATTAATGTTAAAAATAAAAATATAAATAGGAGCCTTCTTCTCGCGATCAAGGAAAATTTTTTTATTAGTTTGATACCAATCGACTTCGAGCCAATTTCGATTCATACTCAATTTTGTTTGAGCCTATCTCGAGCCGGGTAAGCTCGAAAATGAATTAAAATCTCAATTTTTTTTAGTCGATCTCGAGCCGAGTAAGCTAGACTCGATCCGGCTCGAGATCGGCTCTGTTATAATATATGTATATATATATTATATACTTATATTATATATATGTATTATAATATAAAATATATTTTAATTCGAGCCGATTTTGAGCTAGATCGAGCCGAGCCTAAGCCGAATTTTTAGCTCATCGTTTAGATCGACTCAATTTTGATTTGATCTAAAATTAATTTAATTTTCGATCTTCGATCCATATTAACATCCTTTAACTTTACTATTAGTATGTTGTATTATATCATAGAACTTTAATGTCAATCAACAAGTAAAGAGCAGTTAGCTTTAAGATCATTTTCTCAAAAATAAAGATAGTTTTCTATATTAATTTTTTTTTATTTCTGTCAAATATCTACATGTTAAATTTTGCATTCATTGTCTTTATTAACTATTACAAAAGATTTATTTTTCCTTTTTTCTCAGTCATTTATAACTATAGAAAGCAGCACAAATGATGAAAAATAAAATAAATTAAACAATAGAAAACTGCAAGTGCATTTATTAGTATAAAATAAATGCTAACAAGTGACAAACTCAAAAAATAAAATCGCTAAAAATTTGTTTATATTTTACTCGATTCGAATTTTGATTCAATTCATAATTAACAATGTATATAAAGATATTGTGTGCATGTAAATATATTATAAGGTCTATGTACTGAAAATATTTATATATAAATACATGCAATACATATAAGTTTAAGCAAAAAAATTGTTACATAATTAATTGATCATTAAAAAAATCATATAAAATATATGTTAAATGCAACATGAATATTTAAGTTAAAAATTATGCTTGATTCAACTCAAAAATCAAATCAAAACCAAATAAATTTTAATCAACTTGAATCATGACTCGAACTTAAAAATTTTAAGTTTAAGTTAAAAAAGAGGGTCAGAGAGTACAAAGAGAGAGATTTTTTTAAAAATAAAAGGGAATATTTAAAAATAGTAAAATTTACATTTATCACCTGTTGAGCCTTTTATTTATTTCACTCTCAAAATTATATATTTATACTTGTCATCCTATATTTTGAACATATAATTATATGCAACGCTCACTCATAATGATAAATGATCAGATTTTCATCTCTTTTTATAAGATGACTAGCTAGATTTTCCTTAATTTAATGGAAAGAGTGATGTTTGTAATTATAAATTCAAAGTTAAAATGATAAGTATAAATATTTAATTTTAAGGGTAAAATAAGTAAAAAGCTTAACTTTAAAGATAGCATATATAAACTTTTCTTGCAGGTATTATGATCATTTTATTTAAACAAATAGAGAAACTAAAATTTCAAATATGTTAAAAATGTAGACATCTTATCGATTTTGGTCTTTTTAGTTTTGAAGACTACTAGTAATTATGGTATTAAACGAGAAATATTGTTTTCAAAAAAATTTGAAATATTGCAGTAATTTACCTAAAATTTAAATGTATTTTGATAAAATAATGGTAAAAATAGTTTATAGGCTTTGGGTTTATGAAGTGGGCCGAAAATTGGGCTGAAGAGGCATTGGGCCACATGTGGGCCGCCTTGATCCAAATTAATTTTAAATATTTATCAATTATTTAGATTTTTTTGTTTTTTTTCCCTTAAACACCATAATTCTCCGTCCAAATTAGAAATTATAGTGATATGAATTCAAACCTAAATTCTTTTAATTCCAGGAAAACTCTCTCTCCCCAAATTATTTAGAATTATATTAGTTAAAGATTGGAAATTACAGTCTCAATTTTTTTGTATGTCTGAGCTGTGTATAGATTTGTTTTAAATTATTAATTATTTTGATAATAATGTCGCTCTAATTTTGAGATTAATTAAGGTAATTAAATTTATGTTAATAAAAGTGTGAATTTGTTTCAATGAATTTTTTTTTTTTTGAAATTTAATGAAATTTTTTTTAAGGTAATAGCAAAAACAAATGTCATCCGTTGGATCATTAGGAACCTGATGCTCTCATTTGATTTGAATTTTAGCTGAAAGACAAATTACTACGATTGATAATAATATGAAAAAAAAATACAATAATAAAAAAAGAAAATACAAAGTGTCACCTCTATTTTGTTTCTTATCAGCAATATTTCTTTTTTTTTTTTTTTTTTGAAATGGAGTTGCTTGTCATGCCGCTGTAAAGGAATTTAAAGAGAAAAAAATAATACAATGAATTTGATAAAATTTTAAAACCTAAATAATGCATTAAAATAAGGGTGACAATTTTGTTCTGAAGTTAAAAATAGCTAGAAATTTGATTATGTTTCATTTGATTCAAAATCAAATCTATTTTCTTTTAGCTCGAAGAAGTTCAGCCTATAATTAAATTGATTATATTTTTCATTTAAATAATTTTCTAAAGTATATATATATAATATATTTTATTTATATAAATAAGTTGGTGTACAGAGACTAAGGCTGCGTTTGGGAAAGCTTTTTGATATTAAAAAGTACTTTTTTATATAACTAAAATATAAAAGTTGTGTTTGGTAAAATAGCTATTTAACCGATTTCAGCTATCAAAAAGCAAAAAATAGCTGTAGAAAAAAGCTAAAAAAAAAACTTTTTGGAAGAGTGATTGTGCTCTAATTAATTATGGACAAAAATATCATTAATATTATTTATCTCTAACCAAACACATCTTGCTAATCTTTTCTGTCATTTTCTTCCTCACGTCCCGTCATTAAACCAAATATGCAATTGACGTAATTTTCATATTTTCATATTTTCATATTTTTTTTATAAAAACGTATTAAATAATATTATTAATATAGTAAAATAAATATATATATATATATGTACATATAATATAAAATAAATAAAATTTATTTTAAAAATTTATAAGTAATATACAAATAAATTATA
>JAEMOT010000816.1:28876-45153 GCA_019297695.1 Apostasia ramifera
GGCTCAATTTAACATAGAAATAACCTTAAAATCGAAACAAATTTTATCATTCTAAATTAAACTCGAATTAAAATTAAAAAATTAAATTCTAAATTTAAGCATTAACTTGCTTGAACACGACTACGAGAACCCTAAATTGAAATTTCAAATATGAGCATGGCTTGATTAAACCGAAATAAGAGAATCCCTCTTGGGTTGTTATCAGTACATTCAATAAATTTGTTATTTTGTATAATATTTACTTATATTTAATAAATTATATTTTATATGCTAAAAATATATAAAAATTACTTTTATATTATAATTATAATGAGTGGCTTGATGTAATATATTTTAATAATTTATAGTACATATAGTATAAAAAAAAGATGTACTATATAATTTATAAAAAATAAATAAATAATATATAAAATAATAAATTATTGTGATATTTAGTTAATTAACTCAAAATATAGATATTATTTTAACTTGTGAAAAATGTAATATGTTAGTAAATTTAATATTGCAAAGTTATTTAACTTCCAATATCATTACCGTCATATTCATGTAACTCGTTAATAAAATAAGTATAATTTTGAAATATATTAAAAATCATTTTATTTTGTTATAAAAATCATTTTATTTTGTTATAAAAATCATTTTATTTTGTTATAAAAATCATTTTAATTTGTAATCAACACCAAGTGTACTAGCACACATTGTGTACAAACACAAATATAACACCTATTAAGAGTGTTTTTTTTAAGTATATTTAAGATAATGTATTTATTTTTTCAAAAATAATTATTACACTTATATAAACATATTGTGATAATTAATATAAAAAATTTTAAATATTGACAATATGTAAATAAATTTTGGGGTAAATATTATAATTTAGGTCTCTCAAGGAGTAATATCAAAATTTTCAAAATTCATTTTAGGTCTCAATTAGATGTTGCTTAGAATTTATATTTTTTATTTTTTAAATAAAATTTATATTAAAATTAAATATATATATATATATATATATAATAACTAAAACATCCTTTTCTCTCCCCCGCATTTGCGTTGCCCATGCTCATAGCTGTGGGCACTGGCCTGTGCAGTAGATACGACGACAAACATAGGCAATGTAGTGCTTGCGGCAGACGTGTGTGTACGCCAGCCCTGCGCTTAAGCAGAATGCCCACATGACGCCCTACAAGCACGTAGGTTACTCCCACGATAACAGTCGCCCATGTTGGCCCTGTGCTTGCGCAGCATCCCAGACACGTAGGGCCAGCATGGGCGCATTGGGCAGTCTGGGTGTAATATCCAGGTTTTTAATTAATGTTTAATTTGTTATTTAGTTAAATAATATTATATGAATTAATTAAAAGAAAATTAATATATTAAATTATATTATAATAATTTTTATAGTTTAATGTAACTTAAAATAGGATGTGAGATTTGTTAAAATTGAGTAAGGTTTATATGAGACAAATTAAATTTAAAAGTAATAATTTTAGATCAATTTATAAAAAAAAGTAAAACTTTAGGGACCAAAATGCAATTATTTCCACTTTGGATCATTTCATTTTTATTTCTTTGCTTGGATTCTGGATTCCTCTGTCGTGCTCTCTGTCGTGGCTTGTGAGGAGGAAGAGAAGGAAGAAGGATAAGAAGAGGAGGAAGACGAAGGAGGGGAAGGAGAGGATTAAAAGGTGAGAATTCATTTTTTTTTTTTATATTTGATTTATGTATAATAGTATTGATTTGTTAGGTATAAAATATTATTTCAGTAAATGATTATAAATAAAATTATAACAAAACATATAATATGAATTCAATTAAAATTATATTTGTTCAGAGAAATTTATAAGAACATGAGACATATATATATGAGTTAAAACTAATTAAATCTACTCTAATGTGAGGTATACATTTGAAAATAGCTTTTCAGACGACCTAAGAGGTAGATGGATCTACTCTAATATGTTTATAAATTAATTTATCAAAAATAAAATATTATATTTTGAGTAAATATTGTGTGCTCTGTGATTATCATGTGTTCTTCATGATTGGATGATTTATTTATCTATTGACTCTATTCTTAAATATGATAGTTGGTTGTGATGAATTAATTAAAATGCTTTAGTTCAATTGAGTTATATGACAAGTATAGTCAATTGATATTGAATTTTATAATATATAATGATGGCATAATGAGATTAATATATATATATATATATATATATATTGTGTAAAGGAAAAGTTAATTTGTTTCTGTTCGCAATCATACCCACCACGGTTCAAGCTTAATGATGATATTCTTCACTGGTAGTTTCCGATTATCCGGGGTGCTGACGATCACCAAAGGTGACCATGTGTGGGTCACCTGTTGTGATGAGGTACCTGTGGATTTGGGTGCGACGGCATCTGAGGTAATCTACGGAGGGTTATTTGGTTTAGGTGATGACCTCGTAGTGACTGTGTGTGGATCACCGTGGATATGGTGGTGTGGCTATGATTGACTGAGAAATATGGCTCGAATTATGATAAAAGATTTAAATAAATTTTTAAGATATTTTTATTATGGTTGTGATGTGTGCGACTATTATATTAAGCATGTTGGATCAGATTCACCTACTGAATCAACTAATGACTTCAATTTACTTTTATAGATGCAAATCAAACACAGGGATATGGGTGAGACAGTATAGCAGAGTTATTTTACAAATTAAGTGATGTATATTGAGTACAATATATTTTATAGTGTATTGCTATATATAATCTGATAGGTGACTATTAGGGAAATTTTTGTGTGAATATTCCCGGTTATGGTTGGTGATATATATATATATATATAATTGTGATAAATATTTTTAGTATGTATAAATAATTTTTTTTTATATGTGCAACTTATATATACTGTGTAATTTGATAATATATAAGGTATAATTTTTAATACTTCTGTTGTGATGTAATTAATCATAATTCAAATTAGGATAGATATTAAATAAAGATAGGTCGTGACACAGACGAATGGGCAGCACGTCGCCGCAGCAGCCACGACAGTCATGATGCTCGCTAGAGGTGAGAGAAAATCCTTTTGTATTTATATATTTAATTTAAATTTAAATTTTATTTAAAATATAAATAATAATAATAATAAATTAAGTAAAAATAAAAACTAAATGTCAATCTTATTGACTTTATTAAAGAGTTTTAAAATTATAAACCTACTTAATATTATCTCAAATATCATAAACATAAATGATATTTATTCTAAATTTTATAAAACTACGTCTTAATAAACCATATAGAGTAGGAGCAGCAGGTTTGAATCGATCAAATGTGAAGTGCATCCCTGATTTGTTCAGGGACCTGCGCACGCATGTTCCAGGGGGCGATTGTAAAGAACGCGGAGCATCTCACCGATGTATATATATATATATATATATAATCCCCATTGCTGCTCTTTGGGGAGGAATGAAGATTTTCACTGTCATTAGCTTTGCTTGCTTGAAATCTTGGGTGCTAATCACAAAAATACATTCCAATAACACATAACATTAATGATGAAATAACTAGACACCCAAAATATTAGTATAGCAGGGCCTTTCCGGTCCTCTTACTGCAGTTGGTTGGGGATATGTGGAGCTCACAAGGGATGAAGCAACCTGACACCATCAAGAATGAAGGCCTTGCACCGAGCCAGATAGAAACGGCAGGGTGCTTAGTCTCAGTGGAGTGAGCGGTCATCAGTGATATGCAACGTCAATATCTATCTAGCAAGATAAATAATGCTCGAGTCAGCAAAGCATAAAAGGAAGGTTGGGAGCTGGGGGGAAGGACTAGGAGGAGGAGGGAGTGGAGTGCTTGTGATGAGCATGGAGAAAGAGGAGGAAGGGAAGAGGGAAAGTGAAGAGAGTAGAGGAGCAAACCTAGATCCATTTCACTACCGTTGCTGCTGTCACCTTGTTTCTGATGACCCTTCAGCAAACCAGCTTAGATCCTCATTCAGGACTCAATGCTCTCAAGGAGGGAGACACCAACTCGCACGCCCAACGAGACCTTCCGAAAACCTCCAAAAACCTTAGCACCCCCCATAGGGTAATTTGTGTAAAACAGAATGGCGTGAAAGCCACTCATTGTAGAAAGAAAAACACAGTTAATTAGTTGATTTACTAATAAAACTGGTTTAATTAGAATTTCATTCCCTTCCTATGGTACAATCCACTAAAAACCACAGAGTGAGTAGTTTTATCCTCCATAGCTCTCCGGCCAATGCTTTGAAACTAGATTTCATATTGTATGTAACTTTCACTACAACATAACTTGGCTTCAACGATTGAAATATCGATGCCTAAAACTTGTAATTTATTACAGTAACGATTTGGGTGCTAAAATAATCAGCTATGAAATCACCCAATACTAAATCTATCAGTGTTAAAGAAAATCAGTCGAAAAGATTCATAATCAAATGGTGATTGATTTGATTATAGACTTTTTATGACATTTTAATCATGCAATTCAGTTATAATATTCATAACTAATGATAGACGGATAGATTATCTCCTATTGCAACTATTAATTACAGCTTCTATCACAAATCAATTGCTAACTAGGTTAATTAGTTAACAAATGATCGTCTATCAGTCAGTTTCTTCAATAATTGGTTGTATCCATCACCACAAGCTAAGTGACTAACTACAAATAATATGCTTACTTACATTTTTGTATTTTACAGAAGGCAAGAGTTGGGCAGAGATAGTGGACAATAGAGAAGAGAGATCGCGCTTGGTAGGGCTGAAGCATGGACAATAGTGATGAATGACTGGTAGCAACTATGGTGTAGGTAACAATGATAACTAATGGCGGAGGCATAACATATGGTAGCTTTTAGATTGACTACGTGACAATGAGCAGAAAAGCAAAATGTTTTTATTGTGTGGACTAGGTGGGGCAGGTCCAGGTGAACTTTAGAAATCATGGAATTAGAGTCAGTTGTGAGTGATGGGGCGATGGAAATCAAAGGACCCAAATAATAACTTGGGCAAGGGGCAGAGATTAAACCCAACAGGTAGGGTACGATAAATCAGATTGCCGTAGAAACAGAGATTGGAAGCATGTGTAAAAGTTTTTCTCTTTTTTTTGATAGAAGTATATACGAAGGTTAGAGGCAACATGATAATAGCAGAGATAAAGGTAAGTGACAAAAGCAGTAATAAAGAGATGTTAGATGTGAAGAGAAGATGAAAGTGAGAGAATATATTCCAAGAAATCGGCAGATCATTGGATGCACAACATTAGGTGCTGCATAATACGCTTTAAGTGATCCTTCACAAATCTTATTTCTTGTTGCGTTTTAACGCAAAAATATGATCATTTAAATTTAATTTTAAAAACAAATGCACCCCTATTAATTAAAACAAATCAAATGTTAATTTTTTAAAATCAAAACAGTGTACTTTAATTTTATGTCCTTCATAAATCAAAAATGAATAGTGCTATGTAATCAATGAAAATGATGAAAAAAATTAAGATGCATTTGATTTAATATTATATTGATAAATGCTATGTTATTTAAAAAAAATTATTGTCTGATTTGATTATAAATTTATATAAAATAATATTTAAATGTCATTAAAAATTAAATAATATTTAAATAATATAATATAATATCAATCCAAAACAGCACCTAAAATTAATTAGGATTTTCATGAGATGATGATTTTATTAGATAAAATTTTTTGTTTATATGGAGATTAATATTTTATTAGATAAAAATTTTTGTTTATATGGCCGATTGAAGCTCCAGTTAGGAAAATTGAGTTATTGGGTTTTGCCCATATACAAAGAGGAAGAGGGAGACCAAAGAAGACATAGCAAGAAACTATAAGGAGTGATCTTAGTTACTTAGACTTAGATAAGAATTTAGTAATTGATAGGGCGCAATAGAAACAAAGGATTCATTTAGCCGACCCCACCTAGTGGGATTAAAGCTTGGTTGTTGTGAGAGATGATATATAAAATTAATTATTATGTTGAGATATATGAGGGATGTGATATAAGTTAGTTATTATTTTAGTAATGTGTGTAGGATGTAAAATAAAGTAAATTTTTAATATTAAATTTTATGTGTGATATGATGTGACTGTTTAAAATTAAACCAAGTAAAATTGTAGTCAAAATTGCAGTCAAAATTTTAAATAAGAGTGATGATAAAGAGGTATTATAGTCTTTTAAAATAGTTCAAATTAATAAAAGGAGAACAAATTTTTTATTTTGCTATTAGAAAAGACTAATGAAAAATATGAGATTCTGATAAAAAGATAAAAATCGTAACGCTTTTACAATTTAAATAAATAAATTAATATTTTTAAAAAATTAAAATTAATTTATAATATTCTCTGAACCTCAGTAGCCCCTATGCAATTTACCCTAATTACTAATATTTGATAGATGACATTTGTATTTTTTTCCCATCGACTTTAATTATTCAAAATCAGTGAAGTTTTAATAATTTGTTGTAATTTTAACCTCTTTATTTTGAAATATTATCTTTTTTTTTATCAGATCGTCGATTTTTCACCGTACCATCCGTAAAAGGGCTTAAATTTGTAGAACTTTTTTTTTTAATTTATTGGAAAAAAAAATATCTTAAACAGAGATTTTAAGTTTAAATTTATATTATTATAGTTTTTAATTAGGTGGAAAAATTGTAATATTTTGAGCAAATAATCAAAACAAACGGCCGAAGTTTTTTTTTTTTTTTTTTTGCTGACGTGAAAATAACAGATAAGACCGCATGCCGGTGGTACACGCAGTTCTCGTCATCCACGTGCCAGACTTTCATGTCATTTCCCGAAACATAATACGCATGTCAGGCAATTTCACGCACGTGCATTTTCTGCATGTGCCACGTGCGGCAGGCGCGTTAACGGGCACGTGTGATAGCTCCCATCTGGGCCGTCCCTGAAACAAAAGACCACCGATACCCGTCGGATTGCATCACGACCGCCAAAAGAAAATTATTGCCATGATCTGTAACGGCGTTAACGGCATCCGTGAAAACGGAAGCGGCGGAACGGTGGGGTCCACAGGATAAGAATGCCGACTCGCGAGCTGCATACTCGCCGCCGCTCGTTCTTTTTCCCGCAGGTGCTAACGGAAAGTTTTCCCTCCTTGTTCCAATTTTAACCCTCGCCAATGTGCTTAATTACCCTTGACCCGGAAGTTTTTAAAATTTTTGGACAAATTTCATATGATTTTTTAAAATTTTTTAATTGCTAATTTAATTAAACATAATTATAAAACATATTAAATCTTATATGCATCTATAATCTTACATCTTTTTACATAAATTATTATAATATATTTATATACATGTGTAATTTCTAAGTAGTATTTTAAAAAATTATAAATATGTACATTAAGTGTACATATCGATTCAATTTCGAATTGAGACGATATTTTTCGAGTGAGCTAACTTCAAGCTAGAGAAAAATTGAGTTGATTTCAATTCACATTAGTATTACGCAGCAAATATGTTTGATATCACAACCGATTTCTCCACTTTCTTTTGATCTATATTTGGAAGCAAAGGCTTGCTAAACTTTGCGTGCAAGAAAAAAAGAGCGATAAAAAAAAATAGAGCCCACTTCAATGGCTCCGAAATGGGGTTCGTGGGACGAGAACCTTACACTAGCTGAGATCCTTGAAGGGATATTTTCTAATTGATATACGATTTCAAACATTTATTGTAGTTAATAACTTTTGCAAGTCATTCAGATCCTTAAAGTGGACTCCTCATCAGGTCCAGAAGATTTATCCTTAGAAAAATCCTGAATAGTAGATAGAATTATTAGGTATATTAAAATATAATATTATAAATATATTTTTAAATTTCACGTGTATCTATAATATTTAACTTTTATATATACATAGAATTTGTGAATTATATTTTTAAAAATTATAAATATGTATATTAAATTTACATACCGAGTCAATTTTAAGTTAAATTAATTTTTTTTTAGTGAGCTAACTTCAAACTAGAAAAAAATTGAGTTGATTTTAAACTGAATAAAATACGAGTGAATTTCGACTATATAATATTATTAGTGTTATAAATACAATTGTCAATGAGAAATCACTTGTTTTTTTATATGTTATGTAAAGTATATCCATACAAAATATTTTAATGTTTTAAAAAAATTATGTTATAAGTGTTATTAATATAAAAATAAAAATGATATTATAAGTGTTATAAATATAAAACTTTGATAATATTATTATAAGTATATGATCATACGAAGCAGAAGTGAATGCTTTGTTAAGTTTTAAATATTTATAAGACTAATTAAATATTTAATTAATTACTTCTTCATTAAAAGATATTAAAAACTCTTTTTTAAACCTCTTTGTTAATTCTACTTTAAATTTCTTCTTGATTGAAGGCAAAGTTTATAAATTTATATGTACTTATAGTTTTTTTTTTAATATAAAGTGTTATATAAATTGGTTATAATTCGAGTCTACTCGAATTAATCTAACAATACGAGCAAGGGCTTCTAATATTAAATTTTTTTATTTCAAATTAGATTACTCTAATGAAATTTAATTTTGTTCTAAATCTTAGTCAATTTTACAGCTTATTTTATAATAATAAGTAGATCTTTATCTTGTTGAGTAGAGTTGGCTATATGAGTCATTTATTTCAATCGTGCTCTATCAGTTAATAAATTCTCATTTTACTCTAAATGTGTAATAGTTTCTTTTTATAGAAAAGATTCAGGTTCAATTAATTTACGATTTATATTAATAAATTAAATTAATATATTTTTTTTGTTTATTGAAGTAAACCAATACTAGAAAGCTCAATTGGATAAATTAAAGGGAATTTTAATGTTATGACTATAAGTTGTGCTTTTGCTTATTTAACAGCCAAATGTAAATGTTTTCATAAATTATCACAAAATTGATGAATAATTTTAGTTAATATCAAAATTAAATTAAATTAATCTGAAAATTTGTTTTTTGTTGCTTCCCAAACAGGATATATTGTAATTTTTTTTGATAAAAGGATATATTGTAATTGAATAATGTAGTGAACAGTAAATGTAAAATAAATCAATTTTAACTAGGAATAAATAATTTAATATAGGATAAATTACACTCAGATCCTTGAGTTTAAGACTTAACAACGCACAAGTTCACGTTATAACAACAAATGAGTCTTTTTTTATTATTAAATTTTTTTAAAATTACTATTATACCCCTCACTCTCTCTCTCCTCCCGCGCGGCCGCTTGGCCTCGTGCGTGCGCGGGGATTGGGAGGAGAGAGAGAGGCGGCCTCTCTCTCTCTCTCCTCCCAATTCCCACGCAAGCGCGTGGCCGCGCGGCCGCCGGTGGGTCGCACACGCCTCGTGGCTTCGCGCGTGCGTAGGGATCAGGAGGAGAGACAGAGAAGAAGGGTATAATGTTAATTTTTTAAAAAAATTAATAATAAAAAAATAAAAAAGAGTCTATTTGATAATTTATTAATACTCAGGGACCCGATGTTATAATTTTAAAAATATAGGTCTATGTGTTATTAAATTTTAAATTGAGTGTAATTTATTCTTTAATATATTATTGAAAAAAAAAATCACGATGCCCTAATAATCTTTTGTAACTAAGAATATGAAAAAGGAAATCATATTAGGAGAAAGATGAAGAAAAATAATAACACAATAAAGAGAATTAAAAAAAATATTTGATAGAAATATATATATATATATATATATATATATATATTTATCTATATTTTACGATTTTTTTGGCTCATAACTAAAAGAGTTATGTTCAAAAAGAAAAATAAAATGAAAAAATGTGAAAAACCAAAATTATTTTAATCGGATATTTTTATTTATAATCGTGATTATTAATTTTAACTATGAATCAGACAGAACTGTGTGAAGCAAATAAAAATAAATTTATTTATTACTTGTGATTAATACTATTTTATTTTTTTATCCAGAAAAAAAATTAATACTAGATTTTTTTTTTAAGAGAATTTTAATCATTCTGATTTCTCTGTGATGGATGAATGAAAATGACAGCCCTGGCTGCCATAAAGAATATGCTCAGAAACACTACAAAAAAAAAAAAGAATATGCTCAGAAATCTAAAAAAAAAGAACAGGTTAAAGGCTTTCAAATTTTATATTCAAGATATTTCCATATAGTTATAACTCATAATTATATCATAAATAGTGTAATTAATAAAATTAAAATATAAATATGTATAACTTAATTTTTGATATGTATGAATATGTTATCACCGAATCTGATCAGTTGACATGAGACACTTCGAGCTGCTTGCACTTCAGAGGGAAGAAGCTAAAGATAAAAGGAAAGAAAAAATTAGAAAAAAGAAACGAGTAAAATTCACTTTATTGAGCGTATAACTTCTCTGTTACATGACTCCGCTATTAAATAACCTCTTTGCTCAATGACTGAACTTCACGTGTCTTTCCTCTAACTATTTTTTGAGTAAAATAATGAGACCTATTATTTACGTACGACTCATTTGACTCAACCTAACTCTGTTAACTATTTATTTGACTCAATTGACCCTAAAATATTAAGCTAAATTTAACCTAAAAATCTACTTAAAATATAATAGATTAATCAACCCGATTCAAACTCAAAAACTTTGAGTTTGAACTAAAGCCAACTCACTTTTACTCGACTCATTATTCACATAACTTCGACAAATTACCTTTAGGATTTCCATTTAATTTTATAGAATTGAGTTCAAAACATAATCTTATTGTTATCAGAACAACAGGGGACCTGAGAAGTAAGGACCAAATCCGTTATTCAAAACATATCATATCAATAACAACTGCTAAGAGAACACAAACGGAATCTCTTCTTCCGCGTCATTTCATGGATGCTAAAATCTTCTTATCATCATAAGACAGATGAGTGAGCGTCACTTTATAACATTCAAATTTATAGACAATGCTTACAGCAACTAATTACCAATCTATCAATTTCCTTTTCTTGGATAAGAGACTCCAAAATTATTCATCATTTCTCTTAAGTTGTTCGTGTAGCCCTTAGAAGTTGAAGATTCTTAGAGGTCGTCAATATCCCGCCTCGAGTAGGACTGATTGTCCTCCTGATCACCTTCCTGCGATTTTTTTTCCTGAGTCTTTTTCTAGGATTTCAAAAAAAATTGACACTTGATCATAATTTTCACATTTATATAAATGAGAAAATGCTTTAAAATAAAAATTTTAAATGTAATCAACATATTATTTTAGTTTAATTATTTTCACCAAAGAAATTATAATCTAATCATAAAAATGCTTATTTATTTTTTCAAATAATAAAATTTTATTTATAATATAAAATAATAATAATAATAATAATTTTTTTAGCATTTGGAAGAAGGCAACATGTGATATTATATAAAGTATATATTAAAAAGATTAAGATGTGATATATATATATATATATAACACATATTTGATTTAAAAATATATATATTAAAAAGATTAAGCATTTAAGTTCCTCTAATTTAACTTAAATGCATTGAGGTCAATATAATTTTTAAATTAACTAAATAGATTCTATAGTTTGAATGAATATGCAGAACATCAATAGAAAGACTTAATAAAAAATATTTTCTCTAATTAATAAATTAATTTAAAGATTAATTCAGTATTTTAGTTGAACATAATGTAGAAATTGATCTATTAATTAGAAAAACTTTTGTCTAGATATTTTAATTAATAATGAAGATCTATTTATACTTTTTTTCAAATTAGAGGATCGATTTTGCAGACCTAATTACACGTTGGTCCAAATTAGAGGAGCTTAATTACTATCAACCCTAAACCTAATTCAATCACACTCCAAACTTGCTAAACAGCTAATTATTTGGCATGTGGAGCAATTATGGCATCCTCCGGGTAATAAATTTTTTTAGGAGGTTTAGCTTTTAATAATAAATTTGAGGTAGTTAATGTGTTAATTAATATGCTAAATTAGTGAGACATTTACATTCAAGTCTAAAAAATATAGGTATTTGCACATTGCTTTCTTAAACTGAATATTTACAATTTAGTGTAAAACTAAAGTATAATTCAGCCAATTAATGTATAAATTTTGCATATTTTATGGATAAATTGTAAATATTCAATTTGAGAGTGTTAATGTGTAATTATTTATGTTTTTTTGAAGTTGATAAGTAATTATTCTTAAATAAAAAAAAAAACATGTGAAAATAATCAATCTCTTTTAAGTATCCAAATTCCATAATTCTATATTTTTATCTGCTTCTTCATTTTTTTTATTTAAAAGATAATTTGAAAATATCAAGATCTAGTTATAAAAGCAAAAGAATCATATAAATTTAATGTTATTATTTTTATATGATTAATTATACTTTCCATCCATGCTAAAATCTTTTTTGTGATTTTTACATATAGGACATGAAATTTATACGAAATTATGCATTTCACCATCAATTTGTAAATATTACCACTATCACATCATATTCATTTAAATTTTATGCATTTCACATATTTCACATACTTTATAATATTATATGTAAATTAAAATACATAAATTCATTAATATTTAAATTCTAATATATATTTTTATTTTTTACTGTAAACACATTAATTTTTTTACTTCAATTAAAAATTATAGTCATGTGGATTTAAATTCAGCACCTTAATTGAAAATTTTAAATATAATAAATAAATTAAAATACATAAATTCATAAATATTTAAATTATTATTTATATATATTAATTTATTTATAGTATTTAATTAATATATTAATAATATAGTTAAGATCAAGGTCAATTTAGAAATGTGAAGTTAACCATCAAAGAATATGATGTGAAATATGTGAAATACGTAAAATTTAAATGAATATGGTGTGATAGTGGTAATATTTATGAATTGATGGTGAAATGCGTAATTTCGTGTAAATTTCATGTCCTGTATGTAAAAACCCCATCTTTTTAATGTTTTTTATTTTGATACTAAATTATATTTTCTATTTAAATGAAGACATTTTTATGTCAAATTTTAATCCCATGTTTTAATTTTACACAGATTTTGAATGATTTTATAGAATTTACACATCTATAAAAGGATAATAAGATTAGATCTTATATTACAATAATTTTGTTATAGTACTAATTAATTTTAGAGAGTATTATAAACTTTTAAAGATTTATTAATAGATGAGATTAACTATATAATAAAAATTTATGATTCATTGTCTTTCGGAAATTTACTTTAAAATATTTTAAAATTCATTATATAGTTAATTTCGTAGAAAAACTAGCAAATTTAAATAAATAACATATATATTTTTTATGAAAATAATATATATATTTGAGTAGTATCTCTCATAAATATTGTAAATGAAAAGTATTATTTAAAAATATATGCATGCATTTTAATTTAATTAATGTTTACTTTTTTATTATAAATATTTATAAATTTGTGAAAAATAATGATGCTCTGATACAAAAAATTTGATAAAAATGCTCAATTTTAAATTTATATATCATTATATTGGTTATATTATACTAATGCTTAGCTTTACATTTGTTAAATTACTAATTGGTCCTTTTAATTTAATTAAAAAAAAAAACTCTGATTTGTTTAATTTATAAAAAATTTATAATGAGTCCTCGTGGCTCTTTGAATCATTCAAATAGATCCTTTTAATAGTTATTGCTCACACCAATTGTGCTCATTTTAGTGTTGTTCATAATATATAAATTTCTGCTAACATCAAATTAAAATTATGATTAAAGTAAACTTTTATTGAACAAAACTTCATCCTTTTGTATTTTTGAACTCATAAATTTAAAATTGGTTATTAAAATTATGACTTAGGATGATATAATACTCATTTAGTGATTAAATAGTTATTTAATATTAAATTAAAAATGTAATTACGTACATATATATAAGTTTTATTAAAATTTAACTGTTTTATATAATAAATACATAATAAAAATAAAATAATATATTTTTCTAATTCTTACTTTAATCGTTAAAGAATTTATTTTTCAGCTATCTATTTTAATTTAAGAATAATTATATATATTATATTAAAATTTAAATTATTTTATATATTTAATACTTAAATTTTTAATATTATATATTAAATAAAAAATTATAATTTTTATAATTAATATATAATATTAAAAATTTGGATATTAAATATAAAAAATTATTTAAATTTTAGTATGATATATATAATTATTTTTAAATTAAAATAGATAGCTGAAAGATAAATTCTTGCAAGATTAAAGTAAGAATTAGAAAATATTATTTTATTTTTATTACAAGATCCTAGTTTAATTGATTGTGTTCTTTTTAGATACAATTAAAAATTATTGAATCATCATATAATTGTTAGTATTCAGTTAAATAATTTATTATGTAATGAATTATTTTTTAAATGCTTGTATTCAGCGTAAATTCAGAGTTAATGTAATGAATAGTTGTAGGAAAGCCACTATTCAGTTAAAAAATATTGATACGTCACAAATCAATCTCGTATTAAAAAGATGTGTAACTACTCGTATTATATTAAATCTCAAAAATATGTCTCGAATAGATTGTCAAATACCTATTTTCGACTAAAATACATTAATATAATAAATGAAAGTTGTTTAACTATGTTAAAATGCATTGTTATGAACAAGATCAAAGTCTAATTTCAAGTATTCTTTTCAAATATAATCACAAATCGGTGAATAGTCGTATAATTATAAGTATTTAGTTAAAATAACTTATTATGCTATGAATCATTCTCTAAATACTTTTTTACAAAGATTACAAAATGCCAGCTTCCACTTCACCCGGAGCAATACATATCATCACAACTATCCATTTTCCTCATATCATCGCGTCATCAGAGCCATTGGGCCAGTGCTTTTAGATAGTGGTGGTT
Organism: Apostasia ramifera; assembly: GCA_019297695.1. Taxonomy (NCBI): domain Eukaryota; kingdom Viridiplantae; phylum Streptophyta; class Magnoliopsida; order Asparagales; family Orchidaceae; genus Apostasia; species Apostasia ramifera. Next base: position 43,824 of record JAEMOT010000816.1, read on the forward strand.
CTTGTGCTCAGGTTTGATTGAGAGAAAGAGGACCCAAAATTTAAAACTCGCTTGATTTGAATCAAATCTCCGAATTGAATCACGAGTTATAACTTTTAGCTTGAAGTAGCTAACTTCAAGGTAGTCATGACTTGCATGAAATCATATATATAGCACGAAAAATTTTAACGCATACATATATTATTCATATAGAAAAATTACCTGTGTAAGTTGGAATAGTAGTTAGGGTGGGAGTTTGGCTTGCAGATCAATAACTGTCATTTATTTAGATTAATATTTAGCTCAAATTGAGTTTATTGAGCTGAGCCATGAGTCATAAATAAATCGAATCGATTTAACTCGATTTTTATTTTTTAAAACATAAATAATATATTTAGTTATTTATTATATTTATTTATTTCTTATATATTAATTATAATTAGAAAATCTATTAGATAATTTTATAATAGTGGTAATTGTTTTAAAAAGATTCTAATCCTAGGAGAGATTGAGTTGGTTTGATTAAAGCTCAAGACAGCTCAAAGTTAAAACAAATTAGCTTAAACTCAAATTGAATTTAGACGAGCGAGCTTGAGCGGTGCCTAGCTAGGCTCGAACTCGAATCGCTCTCACCCCTTAATGGTCTAATAGAGGATTAAAAAATATTTAAAGCTTATTCTCTTCAAAATTAGGGATTAAATTGACCTAAAGATTGATAATCATTCGATGTGTGTAATGATATTTAGCTCGGATCGAGCTCAAGTCAATTTTTTGAGCTAAGTCGCAAGCTGACTTGAGCCTTGTCCTAGTCAACTCAAGCCCTACATGAATTAAAATGTCTTAAAAAAATGCCCCGCCTAAGATTTAAAATTGAGTTAACTATACCGATCATATCACTTAACAGATATCCTAACTATAACTAACACATCTTATGTTACAACAAATAATTAATATTAAATAGAAATCAAACAGCATTGATTCTATTTAATCACAACTTATGACTCAACTTAATAAATTCGAATTGAACTAAATATTAATCTTAACATTAAGCGACTATTGGAGCCAAACCATCATCCCTAATCCAGGCTTTGTTGACAGCATGACTGCAATTGTTCTAAGATTGATTTTTTTTTGTTCTAAGATTGATTTAAATTCTTTCATTAATGAAAATTTAATCTTGCCATGAAATTGACACACTAATATATTTATAGTATACGTACTCGTTCAACCAAATTTTTATTAGATTTCGATTTAACATTAATTTAATGAATGAAGGGAAAAAAAAACATAACTCTAAATAAAAGAAAATGAAATTAAAATAAATAAATATATATATATATATATATATATA
>JAEMOT010000817.1:4429-27310 GCA_019297695.1 Apostasia ramifera
AAGCGGAAAAACTACGGCTCCTTTGGAGGAGACTTAAAAAAATCACTAGAATCATTCTTTTCTTTTAGGTTACAGTAAGCTCAGTGGATTCTTGGGTTTAGCTCCCTGAAGGCTGTTACAGTGAGGTATATATACCCTGGTCTACTCTGTAGAGTTATTTCAGCAGAATGAATTTCAGCTTTAGTGACAGCCCATCAATGCCCGCAGAGAGGGGGGGCACTCCCTGGCCTTCGTTGCACGATATACGGATGGTACGGTCTGACGGTGGGAGAGCCCATACCTCTTGAAAGCAGGATGGTCCCCAATGCTTTGTCAGGCGCCGGTCAGTTCTGGTCCCTACTTTTCGTCTCGGTCTCTTCGGCGTCTGCTGTTCGGGGTGGTACTTCTCATGTTCGGCGCCGAGAACTCGTGCCGTCGATGCCACGTAAGCTCACGTGGGCGGTCCAGATGATGGTGTGTGGATCCAGATACAACAATATATCTACAAAATAAACTCTATTTTTATTATATTAAACATAATTATAAAAAATAGTTAAAGCATTTTCATTAGAAATTGGGTGGAGCAATATTACAAAATAAGTTTTCCTAAAAAATATATATTAAAAAATAAGTGTTAATCTCAGAAATTGTCATAGTTGAAGTAAAAAAGCATTATTTATCATAAATTTAACCTTTTCCTTAGCTCATCCTTAAGAGGTCTCTACTTGTTCTCATTCAAGATTTATTTATTTTTATAATTAAGAAAACATTTGATCTGATATTATTTTAAATTCATAATATCCAAATAACATTTTTTAAATAAAAATTTAAATTTTTTTTAAAATTATTTAATTATATTATCAAACTAAATAATTATTATTTTTTAAGTAATGTCTATAACATCAAAATTACATTGAATTAAATATCTTTAAATTTATTTTCATCTATTTTAATCTAGAGTTTCAATCTAATTCAACATGTATGTTTTTAATATTAATTAATACCAAATTAATCTGCATATCGAAAGGATGCTCGAAATTATTATGGTGCAATTAAATTTTATTAACATTGTGAAATATAGAAATGAAAATTTTTTACTAAAGTTCCTACGGTTTGAGATATACATGTAAGATAAACATTAGAGTTTGGCGACCTTAATTCTATTTAATCCTATCTGATAATTAAAAAAAAAAAGTGAAAATTTGAAATTTGGAATCAGATGGTAGAAGTGAGGAGATCGGGCAGATAGATATGAACTCATTATATTTTGACTTAATCTTGATTCTAGAATTTATAAATATATTCCTCTATTTTGCTAGAACGGTGATATTTTGAATAACTTATAGCTGTCGCTTCTCCTCCTGTACGTATCTTTATTTGATATAGTGATTTCCTCTTCTGCTCATAGTTTTCTCCAATTTTGAGATTTTTTATGTAAATTTGTGTGTTTTTACATTTATATTTCTAGTTGTTTATCGCTTTATTATGCCAATAATTAATAAGCATGTCCCTATTCTTGTGATTATTTCACTCAAGTTCCTATATCCTATAAGATCTTGCAGTTATATATACTTTATTTTTATTATCGTTAATTGGAAGAAGTAAAAACAATAAAATTAATCACCTGAAATATAAAATAAGGATGATAAACCAAAGAAACTAAAAATTTAAAATTTAGTTACACTTTTTTTTTTAATTTAATTTAATTTAACTATAAGTTAAACGTCTAATTAAGCATATTAATTTGCATATATATATATATATATATATANGGGTGACTTTGACATAAGAAAGAAAAAGACAGATCTGAGTTTGGCATAAATTTTTAGATCTCCAATGGATCCATTAATGATTATTATTTGAGTGAAAAATGTCAAATTGCTATCGATCAGGACCTAACCAAAATGATTCAAATGAATCGTACCTTGAGACATAATTAACTCAAGGGCAATTTATTAGTTGCCTCAAACTATAAATACCTATAAATAATTTTTCATTAATTAGTCAAATATTGTCAATTAGGAAATTGGATGAAGGCTTCAGAAATATTCTCAAGTATACTCACTTTAATTAAGGAATTATATATATTAAAAATCGAATCGGTAATCAAATCGGAACAACAATTAGTTTATGGTCGGACCAACCGGTCTAACCGTTCGGTTCAATTACTGATATTAATATAACAAAATGAAATAATTATACACAAACTTAATATTAAAAATATAAAATATTTGTTATATAAATATAATTAAATAATTAATATTCAATATGATAATAAAAATTAATTAACATATATTCATTACTAATAAAATTTGATGAACATATATATATAATTTTTAATATGACAAATAAAAATTAAAAACTATATATTCAACATAAAATTAATCAATACAGATCCATATTTAAATAAAAAAAGTTTAATTATTTAAAAAAAAAATTCATAGGCATAAATTTTTATCTAAAAGTCTTATTGACTTGATTACAAATATTTACCAAAAAAATAAAATATAAATTTTTCAGTTGGACTGGCATTTAACTTGTTCAATCAGTTCACGAGTTTAACCGATTCAATCCGGTCTATGCCGGTTCAATCCGTTCTAAACCGGTTCAATCTGGTCTAAACCGGTTCAATCCTTCTTCAGGTTTAATATAGAGCCGGACCGGACTAGAGACCGGTTCACGGTCCGACCGGTCGAACCGGCCGGTTCGGTCCGGTTTTGACAATATTAATATTATCTAAATAAAATATTAATCAAATAACTTTTAACAAAGAATTCAAATAACTGCTTCAAAAACACTATAAAAAAAAGTACAACTCGTGGAACTTCAATATCCACAAGATCATAAGAACTTAAATTAAATCTTTATCTTATTGACCATCTTAACAAATAATATTCATATCAAGGAAACTTCCATGGCCTGCAGTCAAGCCTGGCGCAGCCGGCGGCCGCCGTCGGGCTCCTGCACTCCCCGCCGTTCATATTGCAGCACCGGCACGTCAATCCCAGGGTCTGCAACACTTCGTGGCAGCCTAATAGACGAACATAAGATATGACCTGTAAGATTAGCTACGAAGAACACACGCGAAAAGTAAAATATTAGCAAGCATATTCTATTTTTGAAAAGATTTTAAGTTTTATAAAATTAAAAAAATATATATTTTACTGTTATAACGTGAAATAATTATTAAGGATCACAATAAATGTGAAATAATTATTAAGGATTAATACTTTATTAAAGTATGTGTAGAATATGAAATAAAGTTAAATTTTAATGTTGAAATTTATGTAAGATGTAAAATAAAATTAATTTTTAATATTTAAATTTATGTATAATATAAAATAAATATAAAATATTAATAAAAATATTTTTTAAAATTTTTCAAAATTTTTAATCCCTAACTATATATATATATATATATGAGGCATAAGTGTATGAGTATATCTTCTCAAATTCCCTAATTTTTCATAGTTCGTTTTCTGTTCCTTAGGTAAATACAGAATTAGAGGGAAGATAGAAATTAGGGATAAAACTTAAGTTTTTGAGTTTAACACTTAATAACGTTTAAGTTCATATTTTTAAAATTATAACACTAGCTCTCTGAGTTTTAATAAATTATTAAATGAATTTTTTTTAAAAAAAATTATTATTATCAATTTTTTTAAATTACCATTATACCCCTTGGCCTGTCTCTCTCCCCTCCCGATCCCTCGCACGCGCGGCGTGTGCGACCCACCGGCGGCCGCACTTTGGCTGCGCGGCCTATCGTGTGCTGGGAGATCGGGAGGAGAGAGAGGGGCCTCCTCTCCCTCTCTCTTCTCCCAATTCCCGCGCACGGGCGACGCCGCGCTGCCGCCGACGGGTCCGATGGTCGCGCGGCGTGTGCGACCCACAGGCAGCCGTGCGGCCGCTGGTGGGTTGCACATGTGCGACGTCGCCTGTGCGCGGGGATCGGGAAGACAGAGAGAGAGGCAGGGAGGAGCGAGAGAGGCCAAGTAGTATAACGTTAATTTATTTAAACTCAGGAATTCGATGTTATAATTTTTAAAATATAAATACGTGCATTATTAAGCGTTAAACTCAGAGATTTAGGGATATAATACTAAAATGATATGTATAATACTAAAATAATCATATATATATATATATTAAGCATTAAAAAAGAGAAAATATAATTGTAAAAATGATAAAATTAAATAGCTGAGGCTTATGAATTGCCTCAAAGTCAAATCATATCTCAAGTGACAGAATTTAATTTATGTTTGATAAAAAACAATTGGTGCAGATATGTCAAACACCTGTTGTTTGGCACTCAATATAAACCCGTCACCTATGTGAGTGAGTCTCATGCACTGTATCTGCACAGTCTTAACAATATTTTTATATCATTAATAATATTTTTTTATTTTATTTTATATATTTTATTATATACATAGCAAAAATAAGTGTATATAATTATAAAAAATAAAAATATTATATATATACACGTTACAAAAATCGATTCATACGAAACAAATTTGCAATATATAAGTTTATTTTTGCAACATATAATCAGATATTTGCTTCATATAAGCTTATATTTTTTTACAAATATATACTACTTTTATATATTTCTCTCTTCGTTAAACATAAGTCTATTATTATTACGTGTATGTGAAGCAGTGTAAAAAATATCATTGACAGCTTGAAAATACTACTAAGATTGTGAAGATATAGCGGGAATCACCCGCACAAATGGCAGGATTTTATTGGGTGTCAGACATATCACATGTTAGTATATTCGTAGCTATTGATTTTTCGAGTCAGCTAGATTTATGTTTGAATCATATGATCAAATTATTGCCTAAATTTAGTATTTATGTTCTAGAAAATATTGAATGGGAATAATAATAAGAGATAATTATGTACTTGTAATTAAATTTAATTATTTATATGTTTTATATTTTAATTTTTAATATTAAATATTAGTTACTAATTTTAATGATTAATACGTAGTATTAAAAAATATGTAAATATTAAATATATAAAATAATTAATTTTTTTTTAATTTATATGTAGTTTTTTTTAATAATAGTTAAGTATTAAACTTGAAACTATTAACTCTGAAGTTAATGTGTGATACCCTCACACCATAGATGTTATTAGGCCACTAAACTTCAAACATGGTAGAAAAATAAATTTATAGTCGATCACTACAGTTATGTATGTTTAATTGTAATAAACTGTAACCAAATTTATATCTAACAATCAAATATTAAGATTTTAATGACCAAAGTTTATCATCATGACTAATCAGATCATTAAAGTTTAGAGATCGATGATATTTTCTTTAATTGATAATACATACGATCAAATAAATATAAAATGACACATTAACATTTTTATGTGCTAATAAAAACTTTTGTCATTTTTAAGTTACAACATAATTAATTACAATTTGCACATAATTCAAATACAAATATTTATAAAATTAACACACACATATATATATATATATATTAAATTTCTAGATATCAATTAACTTAATTAATAAGTGCAAATTTATATATTATGAATATCTTATATATTAAGTATAATTTTATATCTTAATGCATACTTTTTTATACATAAATTTATTTACTTTACAGTGTAGAGCTTAATATAGGTATTTTTTTAAACTTTATATATATATATATATATATTCAAATGTTTTACTATTTTGAATTATGGAAGTCTCCTAATTTTTATCCATAAACCCTAAGAAAAGAATGAAGATATTTCAGATTTTCTATTGACGTGATCCACGTATCTATCTGATTAACGGTACGGAGGCGCGAGGATGAGCCGACTGAGTTTGAATCTAGTGAGGCATAGCTCAAGCTCAGCTCATCTCCATTTGATTTGATTCGACTTCGAGCTGGCCCGTTTCAATTTCGGTTCGAGCCAGCTCATGCCCTCCAGAGACTTTTTTTTAAAACCTCTAATAAGATCTAAAATTTGATTAACCATACTCACATCACATAATAGATATTATAAACACAATTAACACATAATTATGTATAAATAATAAATAATTATAATAAATAATTAAATATATTATTTATATTTGAAAAAATAAAGATCAAGCCTAGTCGATCCGATCTGACCATGGTGCATATCTAGGCTTAATAAACCTGAGTTGAGCACTATTCAAGCAAAATATCGATTATTTTGGTGTTAAATTTCAAATTAAATTAATTGATTAAGTTATTATTAATTCATATATATATATATATATATGTTTTAATCAGTCCAATCAGAAGAGCACATTATTAATTCTATAAATAGTACCAACAATTTTTAAAAATTTAAAGAAATTCTGTTAAAATAGAATAATAGATAAAAAATCTAAGAACAAAGCTAACACTATAACAAATAATTAATATGCTATTAATTAAACAATAAAAAATAAAAATAATTTAACTATCAATACATATAAAGAAGGGATAATTACATGCATGCCACACTATTTTACTTTATTTTGCGTTACCCATCCATTCTTAATTAATTATGCTATACACACTCAAAATATTATAAAATCTTATATACACACATTTAAGTTAAAATTAAGTCAAAATCTATTTTAAAAAAATATTTTGTTAGTAAATTATTAAAATTATATTTTTACTCTTAATAATATATTTTTTTTCTTTCTCGATGTCACACTAAAGCGCTGATCTGTCCTAAAATTAATTCACATCGCGGATGTTTCCTTTCCTTACCACAACTCAAACATCAAAATTTTAAGATTTTCACTCAAAATATATTTAAATATCTTTAAAACAATATGATGAACGGTTCAGATTTTTTGTAACTTAACTATAGTTAAGTTATTAAAAAATTATAATTGCTTATTATAATAAAAATAAGAGAAAGTGTGTGTATGTAAGATTTTATAATATTTTGAGTGTGCATAGCATAATTAACTAAAAATGAATGGGTAACACATAAATAAAGTAAAATAATATAACATATAGGTAATTATCCTTATAAGGAATCAAGCCTATCAAACTGCCTAGTATACCAAAAAAAAAAAATATTTGTCAAATTATTTTAAATATTCATGGATTTTAATCGGTCCAATAACATCACATGATTCATTAGTTGAATAGATTTTAGCTAATTTAATTTGATCTAATTATTATTTTAATTTTATGAATAAATTCGTTCAATTCATAATAAATCGGTTAGACAGATGTAAGCAATCTAGTGGCCTGCCGACAAACAGCAAACACTAATTTCTGCGAGTTCAGGCGGATTTTTTTTAATTTTAGGAGGGAATTAGTGAAGGAAATTTATTTGCCCATATAAAATTCGAATGAATATTATTAATTTCAAATTATATAATTGGTTCAATTAATGTTTTTATTATATTATATAATTGTTATTTAAAAAAATTAATTATTTAAAGTGGTAATATGTTTGGATAATATTTTATAAAATTAAAAGATTATTAGTCTAAAATAATATTTAAATATTAAGTAGAATTGAGATATGTGGTAGTTTGAGGTTAATTCGACTATTTATCTTCGAATGGATTCCCCGAACAATTCGAGTAGTTTGGTTAAATTGAGTCCTAGAGTCGAACATGATATTCGAACAAATCACTTACTCAATCAACCATTAGTCAAGTCATATGCTATTTTTTTGTTGTATAATCTTTAAATCACAAGTTATAAGGAGGTAATCATCATTAAAGCGAGGTTTGACTTATGGCATGGGCAAGCTACATAACTGTCCATACTAGCGAGGACCTTTCTGTGTTAATAAAGCCATTTAATCTCTGCATCACCATTTACTGCTTTCACATTATAAATAATCATATTTATGAGGATAAGAGGACTTTTGAACTCAAGAGGTGATGGTACTGCTAGGCTACTCAATACATATTTGGTTCCACGCTTAGCTATTCAACTCTCTCTGCAGAAGCTGTTCTCTGAATTATATGATAGATTCATTGTTTTTATCATATTTTTCTCTATCACATTCACACCTATTACTACACCTAAAATTCATCTTTAATTTTTTTCTCTTTCTTCTAATTCTAGTTTAAAATTTTTCACTCAAATAAATAACTTTTATATAATATAAATATTTAAATAATATTGAATTGAATTAAATGGGCCACCATAATCACACCCACATCCTCACCACCTTTTAAATTTTTGGCCTCAATCGTATTACTGCTTTTATTTTTATTTCACATATCACATTACAATATATTATTGTTATTTACTAATATTTTGTGTAATTTATTGCAATATTTTTCAGTGTGGACTTTTGTTCAAGATGATGCTTTTGCCACGTTTGCCATTAAATTAATTCTAGTGTGGAGTTGTGAGGTAACAAAACTTTTAATTTTTTTTACGAGAGACAAATATATATTATGTGGAAGCTACATAATTCGGTAGACCTACGTACGTAATCAAGTTATGAAACTCTACAGATCCAATTATAGAGCGAACAGTCTAAATAAAATATTTTAGAGTGCAATTACTATTGGTCTGATCAGACTGTCTAAAATTATACTAATAGTTCTTTCAATTGCATAGAAACAGACTATCCATTTAGGCTATTATATGGTCGACTTCATCAATTCATCTGATCAGATGGTTCAAAGAACTGCTACAATATGTTTCCAGTTTTCAAGCTGTTGATTTATTTATCCAATGACATATAAATGATGTAAGACTATGTGATATGAGAACAAATATATAAAAATAAAGGATATTCAATAAGAAATTTAGAGATTATTAATTGATGAGGATTCAAGAATTTAGGAAATAGCTTTTTTGAAAATGAGGTATTGAAATGAAGTGATGAAGAATTTGCTGTTGTTCTAGGCATTTCAATGTAAAATATTAATTTTATTTCTCATTCTAAATCAAATTTAATTTTAAACAAATAATATTTGGCGCGAGAACTAAAATGGTATTATAATTTTTTTTAATCATTCTACATAATTTTTAATTTAAAAAAATTATTTTATTTCACGTACTTAACAATTTTTAATAAAAATATCAATTTTATTTCACGTCTTATACCAAAATATTTGAATCAAGTATTTTGATCTAGGATGTGAAATAAAGTTAATATTTTTATTAAAAATTATTGAGTATGTCAAATAAAATAATATATTTTTATATAAAAATTTGTGTAGAATAATTAAAAAAATTTATTTATTTATTATTATTATTTTATAAATTAATATCATTTTAGTCATGATTTTAGTCTTCACGCCAAATATGACTTTTTGCCCTATTTGGCACGAAGACCAAAATGATAGTACTTTATAAAATAATAATAATAATAATAAATAAATAAATTTTTTTAATCATTCTACACAAATTGTAATATAAAAAAATATTATTTTACTTCACATACTCAATAATTTTCAATAAAAATATCAACTTAATTTTATATCCTAAATTAAAATATTCGAATCGAGTATTTTAATTTAAGACATAAAATAAAGTTAATATTTTTATTAAAAATTATTAAGTATGTGAAGTAAAAAAATATTTTTTTATATTAAAATTTTTATAGAATAATTAAAATTTTTATTTATTATTATTATTATTATTATTTTTTATACTAATATTATTTTGGTCCTGATTTTGATAATCACTCCAAATAGAATCTTAAGATTTCTCGACATATCCTTAAAAGAAAAATAGGTTGTAAAAGCTATAATTGGCTACATAAAAATTTAATTTTTAATTTTGTTTTAAAATTAAAAAATTGATATTATTTGATTAATTAAAACAAAACAATAATTTCTTGACTTTTTATTATTATATATTATGAGATTATTTTTAATTATTATTTTTTTTACTTTTTTAAATTTCATTTTAAAATATTATTTTTTTTTACTTTTTAAAATTTCATTTTAAAATATTAATTTTACTTTATTTTAATTTTTTAGATAAAAAAAAATGAAATTTTAAATTTTTTAATATTTTATTTTAAAGAGAGTGTTATAATAATTTTTTAAAATATATAAATAATTTAAATTCGTAAGAAAATAGACAAAAAGTTTCACATGTTTTAGCTTTAGAATAACCAGCAGAAAAGCCAGTTTCGATTTTTACAATCTCAAAACTAAAACCTAATAAAAAAATAAAAAAAATAAAAAAATAAATTCTAGGTTTTTTTAAAAACATGTGACCAACTAGCAAGTTTTCCCGACTTTAAGGACTTGAGTGCAAATTCCCCTTTAATTTATTAAAAACGCAATAAATCTCAATCTCAATAAAAATTGGCTAACAACAAAATAAAAACCAAAAAGTATAATCTCGGCGTCCAAATTGTTAATCCAACCTCTATATATTTACAAAAAATCAATCATGAAAATTTGCAGGGGCGGCAATCGAGCTTTTTGCAGGCGGCGTCCCAAGAGCTCCGGCAATCGCCGCCCGCCGCGTCGCAGCACCGGCAGCGCAAACCCAGCGTCTGCAGCACCTTAACATAACCTAATCGAAACCCAAGAAAACCGAGCAAATCAGTCACCAAATCACTCGAAATGAATTCAGAAAATGAAGAACTCCGTCCAGAGGAAGAACGGGGAACGGATTGATGAATTCACTCACCGTCGTGCTCAACGAAGGGCAGCGGCCTCGCGTCGCCCTCTCTCAAGATCTCGCCATGGAAGATCACCAGAAGCAGGAGAAAAGTGAAGGAGAAGCTCTTCTTGGAGTCGGAATCCATCCTTCAGTGCCGGATTCTTCCTCCTTTTCTTCTTTTGCTTGCGATTTGGGACAGACGAACACGGATTGGGTATGACACCCCGAGCCCTATAAAGATAAGGCTGGAATAGGGTTTCTGGAAGAGAACGGACGGTCAGGATTAGCTTGATGCCGGAGGCGGCGTTTGAACGGTTCGATTTCGCCCAATCATTTTGAACCAGTGAACCGGTGGGCCACCGGCCGGGTCGGCCTTCAGTGGGCCCCGCCGCACGAAGAAAAGCGTGGGCCCAACCTGCTGGGCCTAATTTTTTTTTGGGTAAATTGCAAAGGGCCCCTGAGGTTTGAATACACTATATATAAGTTTCATATTTTGAAAAGCCTCAATTTGGGTTCCGAGTTTGTGTTTGCGCTATCGTTTGGTCTCTTAGTTTAAATATCACTTTTTTGGATGGTCCAATTAGATAATAATTATTAAATTTGATTATTAAATATATTTATATAGACCAAAATACTTTTATGACTCATATTTAATGATTTTTCTATATTTTTTATCAATCCCAAATGCAGGGCTTTCCATCAAAGACCAATCTTTCCATTTTAAATTTTTTATTTATCAAAAAAAGGATAATAATATTTTCAATATTTTGTTAATTTAAGTATATTTTAGTGTATATTCTATCTTCTATTTTTTTTAAGATGGATTTTCAAATTATTGGCTTCTCAAATAAAGATGGTATATTAGAAATACGGACAATGGAGAAGATCGACGAAGAACTTCGAAATGATCTCCAAGAGTGATGAATGAAAGGTCCCGAAACTGTCTAAAATAACTTAAAAAATGAGTGAAAAAATCTGAAGATAAAATAATAAAAAGCCAACAAGTTTCAGACGTATTCTCATTTGGGACCAAGTGGCTGCGTAAACACAATCTTGGGGAACCAAATTGAGGCTTTTTAAAACTTGAAATCTATTTGCAGCGCTATTCTAACTTTAAGAGCGCCTATGCAATTTAACCTTTTTTTTCTTAAATACTATATTTCTCATCACTCAAATTAAAAATTATAATATTGTGAATTTAAATTCACAAACTCCCTAATTTTAAATAAACCCACTCTCCATTTAACGAGAATTATTGCATTCGGATGCTGATCAGGGGCCGCCACGTGTACCCGGACCCATTTATATTGCACACATAGCTTCTTCTGATTGGCATCCGGACAATGGTCCATCCGGATGCAATAATTTCTCCCATTTAACTGGGAGAACCTCCGTGTCAAGTTGGTATAAATTTACTGCAAGGTGATTAATCTTTTCAGATTCATAATTTTTTAATTAATTCACATTTTATTAATCTCTACTATAAAAAAATAAAAAAAATGATAACTATTGAGAAGCAGCTCATAAAAAATAATCAACACAACAACGGATTACAATTTCATAGATCATCTATTATTTATTTATATCAATATCTATTATTCATTTATATCAACCAAGATTTTAAAAATTAGATTGGACAAAAAAACAAATAGAATTATATGTTCAAAATTTTAAAATTTAATTGGGGGTTGAATCGGGAATGAATTGTGATGATTTAATAACAAAAATTCATACATAAAATATAAAGGTAATATTTACAGAATATACATATTAAAAAAATAATTTTAATAATTTTTAATTTATTCTAATTAATATATCTATAAAAAATAAAATTAGTTTTTTTGTAAATGTTTGTAAAACAATAAAAATTAAGATAATATTGTCAAGAACTTTTTTTTAAAAAAAGTCAATTTTTTTCTAAAAGTTTGCTGATATTAGAAAATATAATGATATTTATAAGATGATAAAATTTAGTTTTTTCTAAACAATAAGTAATAAAAGAATAAGAATTTCTTTACATTAAATACTACGTAGTATGATAATTTTTAAGAAATTAATTAAAAATTTAAAATGATAAAAATAAATTAATCAATTCATAGCCATGAAAGCTATGTGAATTATTCTTTACAAAATTATAGTTTCACGTTACCTGTTAAATTTCGAAAAATATATTTATATAATTTTATAAAAATATTAAGTTCAAATTTGGTTCAAATTTTATGGTTCAACGATTTATCGGTTCAGCTTCAATTTGATCCGATTCAATGTGGTTCTGTAGCAAGTCTGCTTCTGACCTTGGACTAAAATGGTTGGACGATCAGTTTGCGGTTCAACAAATTGAACTGGTCGACTGATCTGGTCTGATCTGATTTTTAAAATTATGCTGTCAACTGTATAAAGTGATATTAGATTGTTTTAACTTTTGAGAAGAGGTAAGTTTTATCGTCTTCTCCAATTGACGGTTTCAAGGTATCGTGTTTTTCAATTGTGAGGATGAACCTATGTGGTTAATTTTTATTTTTATTTTCCTCTCTCTTGGTGATTTTTTGTTTAAGTTTTTTATTTAAATTTCGGTATTACTATTTTCTTTTTTTTGTCTCTTTGCAATTTTTCGCATGGGAACGTGCTCTGTTTATTTAGTTGCTTGTAGTTTTTAGGCGTATGAAAGAAAATTTTCACCGTCACTGTGCTACCCTTCTCTAATTTTATCAAAATTTAGAGAGAAATTAAATTAAAGGAACCTTTTTCAGTGTCACTGGAACGGATAGTCCGCCCCGTGCCCGAGGCAGTCCTGTGTGCGAGGCCACACGAGCGGCTGCTAGGGAGACCTCCAGCGCGTTAGGCCGTGCGTGCTGCTGCCTGCTTGAGGGGCCTGCGCGCGGTCGGTTGCCAATGCACGAGGCTGCGTACCGGCCACCTGTGAACAGCCATCTGCGCGCGGCGGCCTGCAGTTGAGGCCACGCGCAGCACGCAACTATGAGGGTGATGCTGCAAGTGCAAAGAGGTAAAATGGTAAATTTTAAAAAAATTTATTTAATTTTATTTTTGACGAATTAACGGTATTTTAGACAGAAAAAAATTATGTTGGACCTGATTGAAAGTTTTTTAAAAATATTTAGAGGCTTAATAAACTATATAGTAATCATTATAAACCTAACTGATACATTTTGACGTTTATAAAGTTTTATGACAAAATAGATAAACTTTAGGGACCTAAGTGTAATTACCACTTATAAATGTCTAAGTTTATAAGACATTTTTCTTATTTATCCTCATAAAAAAATTTTATTTCATTTTTTTTGAGTAAATTACTCGTGATGCTTTCACGGAAAAAGAAGATCGTTGCCTTTGCCGAAGTAGTCGACCAGTGCACTTGCCAAAGTAACTGCAAGAATTTGACTGCCGCCTTCGCCGAAGCTGAAGAAGTCGATCGCTGCCTTTTATTTTTATTTTTTGACGTCTGTAACCAAAAAAGGACGTGCTTGCATGCTTTTTCAAACTAAAAGGACCACTTTGCCATATTATTATACTTGGTGGACCTATTCACACATGGGTAAAACAAGAGGTATCTAATTGCAATTTGCCCTTATATAAATGAAAAAAAATAAAATCTAGAAGGTCGGCTATGAGAAGAAATATACAAGGATTACACATTTACACAATTAACCCCGACTATTATATCGCGTGCCTGGATTTATTTTTCTTAAATTATGCGTTAAAACTTTGAATTTATGCGGGGAATAAATTATTTAATTTTCCTCAGAATGTTTGCGAATAAATAAATTATTTAACGGTTTTTGTTGAAATTAAATAAAGCTTTCTCACAGCATCAAAGTCAAGCAGTTGTCAAAAATATTTTTTTTAAATAAAAATAGTTGTCAAAAATTGAAACCAATGAGAGAATGTTGGCATATAGAATCTTGAAATTATACATTTATTTAGAGAAATATGATCCTTAATTTGCATATATATATATATAACTTTATTTATATAAAAATTTATGAATAATGTAATATAAATTAATTATTATTGTAATATATAACATAAAAAAGTAATTCTTTATTTAAAATAGTGTAAAGTAAAATATAATTAAATTTTATATCGATATAACATCAAACCAAACACAACTTCAGACAAATTCATGACTCGAAAAATGTTAGGGCGGCCTTGATCATAGAAAATGACAGGGATTCATCCTGTTTTTTATAAGAAATAGGGACACCAATAACCATTCACAGTCACCATTATTCGCAAATGCGACCGATAAAACCGAGTTTGGATTCAATCTGATTTTTTAGGGCCAGTCCTGAGTCATTAATATCTGATTAAAACCAGACTTAATTCTATTATTTATAAATAAATATACAGCACATATTTATTTAATTTTTCATATAAATATAAAACTATTTTATCACATGTATATTTGTTAACTTCTATGATGAGAGAAAAATTTTCATATTTAAATTATATTAGAAAATTTAAATTTGAATTTTTATTTTTAGAGTAATTCTAATTAAGCCCTTGAGCTTTGCCTAGTTGCCATTAAAGATTCAAAAATGTCAAAACGTGCCGTCAAGGTCCACAACAATTATTATATAGATCACTAGAACCCTAACTATTTCTAAAAAGTTTTCAATCAGGCCTAACATCACGTTTTCCGTTTAAGATACCGTTAATTCGTGGGGCCTCGTGTGCAGGCAACATGGACTTTGGCACAGGCAGCTAATATTACAGTGACGGACGACTCAATCTGACAGGTTGAAAACAGTGATGACATATTTTGTAGATTAATAGATTAAGTAAAAATATTTTTGTCATTTTTAAAATACCTAATAGATTTTGTCACGGAAGGACCACGATATCCTGTATAATATGTTTTGAGATTTATAGACTTTTATAGCTAAGTAGAAAAACTTGAGAGGGCTAAATAAAATTATCCCTTTATTTTATTAAATTAATCTCTAAAAATTAATAAATTATATAGAATTATTTTAATATATTAGTATTACTTCATTTGAGGAACAATCCTGACCAAATATGAATCAAAATCTGATTCAATTATTTGTGAATTAAACTTGAAATAAAATATTTTGGATTCAATCCAAACCGTTAGTAAAAACCTGAATGATGATAGATTTAAGCACAAATCATGTACTTCAACATCATTGAGGATATTTTTAGGTTGATATTTGCACTTTAAGATCCACACTTTCATCAATACAAATATACGGCTTTTTGCCATATTAGCTGAGTATATTTAAGCCTCGTTTGGTTCGAGCTTTTTTTTTAGATATAAAAAAAAATTATTTTATTTTTTAAATTTAATGAAAGAAATTTATTTTACTATTAGAAAGTGTGTAAAATGTGAAATACTTTCAATTTTAATATTCATATTTGTATTGGATGTGAAATAAAGTTGATTTTTATAGTTGAAATTTGTGTTGGGCAAAAATCTCACCTCGAACCAAACGAGGCCTTAATCTAAGTTTATCAATTGCTCTCATAAATATTGAAGATTTCCTCAATTATTACATTAATTTTTTTTTATGGAAATTATTACATTAAATTATTGGTGTTAAAAACAATAAGTTTTCATATGAAAAAGTATAGTCCTTCAATTAATGTATAGAATATGTATTATGCTAATAAAAATGCAGAAGAACAGACTTTGAGTTCATGAATAATTCGCACAAATTGTTATCATATGAATATTTGGTTTATTGTTGTGTTAACCATAAAGGGTTCTAAATTTGAATCACACTATCGTAATTTTTAAATACAGTGGAGAAAGATTATTACAAAAAACACTAAACCTAACTCAAAAAGTGTGGAGGTTTGGGAAGACAACAAATAGACCTTGAAAAAAAAAAAAAAAAACATTTTGATATTATCATCTTGAAAATGTGGATCAAAGAGCTTGAAATTCATTAAAATATACATCTCATGCTGAATTCAAAGGCCAAACAAATTTGATCATGCGAGAAAGCAAGGAAGCTAAGGATTTTACCGATTTTTTCTCATCGACTCATTGTAAACGTATTCTTGTATTCTTTCTTCTGTTTTTGCCAAGGTGTTGAGAGACCTTGGGAGTAGCTTGAATCCTAGCATATAGGATTTGTTTAGGGCCCGAGCTCACCCTTAAAATGAGACATCTTATGTAAGATTTCTCCAACAACTTTAGTAAAGTATTAATTTTGTGTAATGGTTCCTCCAACAACTTGTATGAAGTATAGGCTTCTCCGTCAGTACTTGCGAAGAAGTGAATAGTTAAATACAGAGCAATTAATATTTTTTATCGGATATCGGATATTATAATAATTAAAATTTGTGTTGTGCAAAACAATTACCTCAAATCAAGCAAAATCATTATATAAATTTTAATTTATATATATATATATATATAATACAAAATTTAAAATTTAACCTTATTTAAACACATACTCTTCAATGTTAACAAGTTTCATCGCATATTCTTCCGTGTTCTGCTAGTATAAAGTATAAATCATGAGATATGTTGCCCCCCAAAAAAAAAATTGTAGGGAAAAATAAGAAGACCCAGTTTAATTTGCTTAACGCGGCATTTAGTTCGATATTTTCTTGATATTACATCATATTATTGAAATATCTTAAAATCTAAATGCTATATTTTAAGTTATAATTCTATAATATTTTACAAAATTAATTATATATTATCAAATCAAATAATTATTTTTTTTAAAATAATATTTAGATAATATTGAACAAAATATTTTTTAAATATAATATATATACACGTATAAATATATGTGGGTTTTGAGATAAATCTCATATTTTATGCATGCTCATAAAATCCAAAATAGTTCATTTGAATCTTTTTTGGTAAGAAATTATTTCACGTGAGTTCTTTTTGTTGCATATTCGATTATAATTTTACTATTAAATTATGTGTTTTTAATATACAAATTTAAGAATTTACTTAACCGCTAAATTTGACCCAATTTAAAAAAAGTCCTATATGAAATAATTTGGAGAAGAGGAACTAACATAAAATGTTTTCAGTAGACTTAGTGAAATAAGGAATATAACTCAAGGTCTCGGATGTAATTGTATATATAATATAAAATAAATGGTAATTGTAGAGGTTTAGAACAGATCCTGAATTTTAATTTTTACAAGAAAATTTAAATCTGATAATAATAATTAGGGGATTTATATTTGTCATATTCAAAAATTTATAATTTTCAGATGACATCTCTAAAAATTATTATTTGCATGTAACACTTTTATTTAATTTTAAAAGCAGAGTGCGGTCTGTAAATTCATTTAAAAATGAGAAGTGTTGCTTAAAAAAAATAGACTTTGTGAGGTATATTTGAAAATAATAAATTTTAGGGCTGAAAAATATATATTTCCCTAATAATATTATACTATGAAAAAACTATAATCATTAGGGCAACTGACCAGTAGTAGGTGAGAAGCTAATGCTGCCTCCACTGAAGCAAAAGGCCAAAGGTGGCATTTCAAGAAGACTCTGTGCCTCTATAGTCTACTCAGAGATACACTTTGCTTTTTTTGTTTTTTCTTTGTTTTTTTTTTTTGTTTTTTGTTTTTTTTTTTTCTAGTGGTTTTTTTCATAGATGCACATTATATTTGAATTGGAGTGATTATGAATCAGTGCCAGTGATTCAAGGATTCAATAATTTAACATCCCGTCATCTTATTATAGAGGTATTGTCTGCTTTGACTTTAAAAAACTGCGTAATTTGAGTATTATCTAAGAGGTCACCTATCCCGGTGCTACTCCAGCCTAAGCACAATTAAAAGGCGCTTCTACGATTTGAAATTACGTTATCTATTTAAACAGTTTAGGATCTCCCTTCCTTTTTGATGTGGGACAATTCATTTCTGTTCCCCTCTCACCACTCATTATTTAATTTAGAAGTTTATCGGGAGCCGCACTTTGCCTCAGTGATTCCTTTCTCTTAGAACATCACCCAGCGATTACTTTCAATTCTCTTCGGCTACGAGTATCACAAACAAGTAGTAGAACTAGATCTAATTGATTTTTTTCAGATGAATTTTAGTTTTAGTTCTGAGTTAAAAACAAAATCAGCAATCGGTCTTAATCTGTAAACCAGAAATCAGTTTCATTTCCAACTCTAATTCGGTTCAGACCTATTTAGGATCGACCAGCTTTTTTTTAAAATCAAAATCAAAAAAATCAAGGGTAGCATTTTTAATGGTTCCAAATAGGTTCTTGTCGAATCAAATATTTCTATTACTTGATTCATTATCAATATCTGAATTTGTATAATGAAAAGAAAATAAAAAGAATGGAGAGTAGGGGAAACTAATATTTAATAAAAATATTAAATGAAAGATTTTGCATTTGGCAATTTAGAATTAAAGGAAATTAGAATACAAAAATAATATTTTCATTTTTTATATTTTCTGAAATTTTGTAGCTGTGCTCTTTTAACTAAACATAATTTTCAAAACCATTTGATTTTAAATGAAAAGATACGATTAAGAAAATAATTAGCAAAACCTCAAATTTTCATACTCTTATAATTATAAGCCACTACGAAAATTTTGTAATCGTTAGCATAATTTTGAGCGATTTTATTATGTTCTAAAATTTTATTATCGCTGTCTCAGTGGTATTAATAACGAAGGTAATTAATCTTTGTTAGGATAAAACAAAATAATTTGAAAAAGATGTCATTGGCATATTCAATCGAATAAATAAACCGTCTTTCTAAACAGACTGGTTCTAACACGGAGGGGGGTAAATCGGTCGAATAGTTGAGATCAAAATAAGTTCGTGTCGAACCAGATACGAACCGTCTGTTAAGATGGTTGAGACGGTTGAGCCTTTCTGTCTCTATAAATTTCACTTCGTGCTACGTTTGCTCTCCACAAAGAACCAGGCTTGCAGCATGGGAATTCCGGCGACGAGGATCCGCCTGCTGTCTGTCCTTGCCGTGCTCGCGGCGGTTTCAGAGCTCGCCGGAAGCGTGGGCGGGGGCGGAGAATGTGGAAGGGTTCCGGCGGAGAGGTTGGCCCTGAGGCTAGCGCCGTGCGCATCGGCGGCGCTGAACGCGCGCGCGCCGGTGCCGGCGAGCTGCTGCGTTGAGGTGCGGAAGCTCGGACGGAACCCGCGTTGCCTCTGTGCCGTCATGCTCTCGAGCACGGCGAGGAGCGCCGGCGTCAGGCCGGCGGTGGCCATGACGATCCCGAAGCGGTGCAGGCTCGCGCGCCGCCTGATCGGCTACAAATGTGGAGGTGATGCTCCCTTGTTCAGCAGGAAAAATTATTTGATTCGGCCGTGAGGCACTCAATTAGCGCAAGCCGCGTTTGCGAGCGGCCATGCACATGGCGCCATATGTGCATTTTCTCATTATTTCGCATCATTTTTTTCAAATTTCTATAATTTTTTAAAAATAAATTTTGCTTGATGTATATTTATATATAAATTTTATCAAAATAAATATAAAATAAAACAAAATCAATACAAATTTTTTTAATTCTGTATTTATATGAATGCACATTAAACAAAATATATTCTATAAAATAATTTCATAAAAATATGAAATAATGACTCGAAACTGCATATTCTCGTCATTGCACACAGGATCATGTGCACAAATGACGCGCGTTGATTGGGTGCCTCACGGGTGACGTGGGGCGCTGCTCGCACCCAATATGAATTTGTTCAGTAAATTGGTAAATTTACATCACGGGACCTATGGTATGCAACCACTCAATTCTGTTAGTGATGAGAAAAACAAATAACTATTGTCAAATCGAATTGAAACCATATAAACCGAAACAAAATTTTTGGCAAACTGAACCAATGTATTTGGTTTCAGTTTACATATCACCCCATAGGGTCATAATTCAAATTTTATAAACAGGGTAACGTGCGTGATATTAAAAAAAAATTTATAACATAATATCACTACAGTGAATTATAACATTAATTATCACTCTAAAATTATATCTAAATCATGATATTTAGAATTAAGTGATATTTAGATGTAATCCTAATTACAATAAAAAATACATAACTGAATTAATTTGCTATTGTATCTTTTGATATTATGGCATTTAATTAATTAAACATTAATTTAAAAATAATATAAATATATAAATAATTTTAATATTTAAATATAATAATAATATGAATATGTGCATGATTAATTATCACTCTTTAGAATTTAAGGCAAATAAAATTTTCTTTTACTTTTGTAGGTTATGACAGGCCCCTCAGTTTCATCATATTTGGTGATAATATTAATGCAAATAAATTGGTGAGACTGATATATATATATATATATATATATATATATATATAATGTGAAATATGGATCACTTTGAAGGTACCTGAATGTAATTTTACAACTAACAAGCGTGCGTTTAATCTAATAGTGTTGATGGGAGCCCAGACACGAGATCAAATATTGTAAAAATTAAATCAATAATCGAATTATAATAATAATTAGCTTATAGTTGGATCAGTCTGCTCAATTATTGATATTAATATAACAAAATAATATAATTATACACATATTTAATATTAAAAAAATAGAATATATATAATATAAAATATTTATTACATAAATATCATTAAATAATTAATATCGAATATAATTAATAAAAATTAATTAACATATATTCAACATAATTAATAAAAAATAATTAATAGATAAAAATTAATTAATATATATTTATATTTTAATAAAATAATTTAATGATCTTTTAAAAAAAAAATTATGAACATAAATTTAACATAAATTTTTATTTAAAAAAATTATTAACTTGCTTACAAATATTAACCAATAAAAATAAAATATAAAATTTTCACCTGTTCAATCAGTTCACTCGATTCTAAACCGGTTCAATTTCTTTTTGGTTCTAACATAGAACTGAACCGAACTAGAGACCGGTTCACAGTCTGACCGGTCAAACTGTCTGGTCTAGTCCGATTTTTATAACAATGGTTCAATTTGCTGACACTATTGGATGGGCTCACTACTGATATGATAGCTCCTATTGGTCGACTGAATATTTGGCTGGCCGAGAAACTAAATAATGATTTTAGAAGATGAAATTACAGAATAGTATAAAATGCTTTTATATTATAAATTTGCAGTTCTAACTGCATAAAAATATAAAAATTTACGCAACTTGGTATTTTATATATCACATTTTTTTAATGAAAATATTTAAATTATATACACTCAAATACATGTATGTATATGAGTATACATATGTATGTGTTCATAAAAATAAAAGAATTATATCGGAATATGAAATGTTGTGTTAGAGATATCATGCATACAAGAAATAAAAAAATACATAAATGAATTCCTATAAATAATTAATTATATATATATATATATTTATATTTATTTTTGAAATTTTCATGCAAAAATAAGATATATATATATTTGTAGGTATATATTTTGAAATTTTTTATATATGTAAAACGTGAAATACTGTCATACCTCAGAGCTATTTAGAGGTGGAAAGAGTCAGAGATATCTTAGTTATTTTATATCTATATATTTAATTTAAATATAAATTTTATTTAAAAAATACAAAATTAAAGTTTGGTCATATTTGAGATATATAAAAACATGAAAGAAATTTACACTAAAATATAGAAATAATTACATATTTTGTATGTAAAAATAGTTTTTTTATTTATTTAATCTTCAAATTTTGATAATTACATATGTCATTATATAATTTAAATACATAATTATAAATTATAATTTTTTATATTGATAAATGATTATTTTTTTTACAAAGTAATGAACTAAATTTTCTTTAACGTGATAAAAGGAGTGCAATTTAAAATTATGCATTATGACGCTTATAAATATTTAATATTAGAATATATATATATATATATATATATAGTATTGCACAAAATTTACGGCAAATAAACGCTTGTTTGCCGATGAAGAGGAGACTCACCAGTTTGGTCATATTTGATATATTTATTTCTTATATTAATTTAAAGGATAAATTACATCCAAATTTGAGAATTTAATACTTAATAATGCACGTATTCACTTTTTTAAAAATAAATTGCTATTTCCCCCTACAGCGAGCTGCACTTGGGTTTGGACATCCGCATGTCCGGACCCCCAATCAGTGGGCGCCATGTGTGCCATACAGATGGGTCCGGCACACGTGGCGCCCACTGATTGGGGGTCCGGACGTGCGGACGTCCGAACTCAAGTATTTTTCCCTGACAGCACCCCCCCGGGGCCCCACCCCCCTTCCCTCTAAAATTACAGTTTTGCTCTCATCCCTTTTAAGTAATTAATTG
>JAEMOT010000817.1:29715-43500 GCA_019297695.1 Apostasia ramifera
CTATTTTACCCCTGCCCCCTCTCTCTCATTCAGATCCAGTGCAAGTGAGCGGGCCACGCGGTCGCGTGCGGGTCCGACAACCGCGTGGCCGGTGGGCATGCGCGAATCAGGAGGAGAGAGAGATGCGCTCTCTCTCATCCCGATCTGTGCCCGCACACGAGCTACGCGGGCGCTGGTAGCTACTTGACGCGGCCCGCGCGCGTGTGGGGGATCGGGAGGAGAGAGAAAGGCCGCCTCTCTATCTCTCCTCCCGAACCCGTGCAGGCATGCGACGCCGGCAGGTCGCGCGACCGCCAGTGAACACGCCGCGCGCGTGCGCGGGATCGGGAGAAGAGAGAGGGGCATGGGGTAAAATAGTAATTTTAAAAAATTTTAATAAAAAAAAAATAAAAAAAAGATCCATTTGATAATTTATTAAAATTCAAGGCCCAATGTTATAATTTTAAAAATATGATATGTGCGTTATTAAGTATTAAATTCAGAGATCTGGATGTAATTTGCCGTGATTTATATGCTAACCTAGGTTAAAAAGTCTTTTGATTATGGAAGTAAAATCGTTAAATTCTGAAAAATGTTTTTTAATAGATTAATTAATTTGTTTAAATGAGTTAAAAGATTGATTGAAAATAATTTTCATGACATTTAATTATTTATTTGAAAAATTATTTATTTAATTTCATTATTTTACTTATTTATTTATCATTAGTATATATATATATATATATATATATATATATATATTAAAATAGGTTTTATACTTTAAAGTTAAAGTAACACATTACAAAATAAAACTATTGATCAAATTAAATTCAATAAAAAAATTTAAATTTTTGAAAATTAAAAAAAATACATCATTGTAAGATTTACTTTTATAATTTAAAATTTTTGAAAAATCTCAATTTATCCAAAAATTAAAAATAGAAAATTATACAAAAATAAGAAACCATGAAATAAATTTAATTATGTTTATTTCAGATTTCTAAAAATAAATGAATTTCAAATTTCTCACACTTGCATGCTAATTTAAAATTTTAAAGCAAATGTTTTTAAATTTAACTTTTTAATTTGAAGTCCCTTTGAAGGTATTTATTAAATGTGTCTTAATATTAGCTTGACTTCTTTAATTTTGAGTCATAATCATCTTGATGTGTAACCTCTTTTATTTCTGTAAAGATTAAGTATGATATGTACTGTTATGTAGAAAGTTAGTTAAGTATATTATTATTAACGTGTTTGTTATCAACAAAATTAATATGAGTTCAACAGTTCCACCAACTTCTAATTTTAGATAATAATCGTCTATGAAAAAAGAAACCTTCATGCGTGCTCTTAGAGATTGTGGTGACGAAGTAACCTTTGAGCAATGCAACTTCAAAATGATTGAAAGACCTCCTCCAAATATGTCAAGGTGTTATTGAATAAAGGGAAAATAGCATTTGAGTCACTTTTGTTTTCTCTTATGTGCATATAGATTCATTTAATTTTTTAATTAAGTAAATTAATCTATCAGTTTGAGTAAAAGTATAAATAAATTATTTTTTAGTAATGAATATCACTTTTATAGCGAAAACATAATTATTTTCGTTAACTTTTTTTGATAAAGACATTTATCTAATGGCGCTCCTCGTTCAACCATGCTGTAAAAGTTATTATTTTTAGACTTTTTACTATGAATTTAACGTCTGTCAGAAAACTAATGGACTGCCCTATTTACTTTGAAAGCTAGTGAAATTTATATGCGCGTAAGTGCAAACTAGAAATACACAGATACTATTTATCCTTGAATAAAATATGTCGATAACACCTCTATATGTTTGGACGCAAAGCGCAGCCCAAGTGCAAACCACTCTAACGCAAAAGAAGACGAGTACCGTAGTCCGAGGACGTGATTCACATGACCTTAATGTCTTCTTTGAGGTCATCAATCATGTGGAACACTGACAAAGATGACAATGAAAGGCCATTCATGAGGTATAAAAAGCTGAATCAGATTCCCCCGTTTCAACCAATTTCTGACGATGAACTTGTCATATTCCCTGAAGCTCAGGACTTCAAGCACAGTTTTAAAACTCAGTCAAAACGGTTAAATTTCGATAATTTTGAATCAATTTTCATAAAAATCGATCAGAAAAGCTACCGAGTTTTAGTTTCAATGGAAACTAAGAAGTTTCGATCGAATTTCGGGCAAGTTTCTGCTAAAATTATCGAAACTTAATTATCTCTCAAAAATGATATTAAATAATTATTATTAATATATTAAATTTAAAGTTATAAAATTTAAATAATTTATAAATAAAATTAAAATTATCAAAACTATTAAAATTATAGAAATTAATATTTTTATTTTGTGACCAAAACTAAAATCAAGTTTTAAACCGTTAGTTTAAGGTGAATTTGTGTTCTTTGAGCCTGGCTAATAGATTCTCTAATGATTTTTTTAATTTAAGTATTTTTAATTAATTAATTAATAATATAAATATAATTAAAAAATAATAATAAAGAGAGCATATTTCAGACGGCGTTAGGGCTAGCATTAAGGCTGTCGTTGCTTTTCATTTATAAAAGAGATGCTTTAAGAACATCTTCAATTTGGTGATATGGGATTAAATATTTACAAAATAATTAACAAAAATATTTTGTGTCACAAAAATCGCCAACTCGGGCGACTTCTAAGTTATTTTTTTAAACAAATTTAAATATTCTTTGAAAAATATTACTTTAAAAATTCATAAATAAAAAAATAAAAATTATAAAAAATAAATTAATAATAATTTAAAATTATAAGAAAAAACAAAAATTTTATTAACTATAAATTAAACAAATCTTATCACGCTCATTAAAAATTTAATTAATTAACAAAAATTTGTAATTAATAAATTCTCACGCTCATTAAAGTAATATTTTTAAATAATATTTACTTTTTTAAAAAAAATAACTTAGAAGTCGCCCGAGAGTTGGCGACTTTTGTGACACAGCTAATTATTTTGTAAATATTTAATCTCATTTCACTAAATTGAAGATATCCTTAGAGCATCTCTTTTATAAATGAAAAGTAAAGTAGTGTACTAAGATAGCAACAAAAAATTATAATTTATTATTAAATAATAAGTTTCGGTATACCAGTTTTTTTTTTAAACAGAAATGATACTTAAAGAGAAGAAATAATATTTCAATTTTGGAGAATTTTTTTCACCTAATAAATAAGTTTTTATTTCTACTTCACTTTGAATATTTTTGATTGCCTAATTAAAATTTATACAATATAATTGTATTAATACAAAATTATTTACAAAATTTTATTTTTATATAGTTAAATTAAATTATTTTTTTAAAAAGAAGTCACAGAAGTCGCCCGCACGCAGAAGGCGCGCGGGTGACTTCTGTTGAGCAGAAGGTGCCCGGGCACCAGTGACTTCTGTTGACTAACGACAGCCCTAACGCTGTCCGAAATATGCTCTTTTTGTTAATTTTTTTTTAATCTTGCTTATATTATTAATTAATTAATTAATTAAAAATAACTAAATTAAAAAAAGCATCTAGATTCTCTATGGTTAGGCTTTCACATGTATCTATAATAAATGTATCTTATATTTAATATATGTTATCTATTAAATAAATATTTAAATCACAAAATAAGATTAAAGCCCCATTTGACACAATTCCAAAAAGAGATAAAAAAATATATTATTTTATAGAATTGATGAAAAATAAATTTATTTTAATATTAAAAAATACATAGAATGTGAAATAAAATTGATTTTAAAATTAAAATTTATGTTTGATATCTAATAAAATTGCTAAAATTTGTGATAAATTTAAAATATTAAATTTGACTTTTTTTTGAATGATACCAAACACGACCTAAGGAGGCGCTTAGATTACTATTATATTAATATTATGTTATATTATTTTAAAAATAATTATTTAATTTAATAATTTTTTTTATAGAGTGGTTATTTAAAAGATGATATCTAGATAATATGTTATAACGTGAAAAAAATACCAAATCAAATGACTCCTAAAAAAAAGTTTGGTTACCTTCAAAAGTCAACTCGATCAAGTTTATAACTATGGTAAAATTTTCTTTGTCGTCGATAAAGGATATACAGTATATGTTTTTTTTTTTTTTTCAAGTTTTTTACATAAGATATAGGCCTCATTCGATTTGAGGTAATTTTTTTTATTGTTATTTTTCACATTTTTTTTTTCATCCAATTTTTTACCCAATTTTTCCATCAACCAGATACCTATTTGCACTAAAACCCAACTTCGGCTAAGATCATATCACTATTTAGTTGAAGGTTATTTTTATCATAATCATGATTAATATAACTTTTAATTTTTTTAAAAAAAAATTTAAAAAAATAAAATTTATTTTTCATTCTCAATATATGACTTAATATAAAAAAAATTTCCTTTATATTAAATCCTATATAATTTTTGATACATCAATCAATTTTTTTTGATATTTTATATAAATTTTAACGTAACTTTATTTTTCATTATATATATATATATATATAATTTTTTTTTCTCATTATAACTAATTTATTATTACTATTATTATTTGAGAAAATTAGAGGACTTTTTAATAGGGGTGGCAATTAGAGAACATTTTAGTAAGGGCGGGTATCGATAATGATGGAAAGAAAGCAGAGCGGGTATGAGTTTTATTAAACTTGACTGAAATATGCCGTGCTACCATCCTTGCATTTTAGTGATAATCATAATCAAAATGGCATCTAACTAAACATATAATGTAGCTCAGCCCAATCAATTAGGTCTATAAATGTGTCAAAATTTGATCCTATCTGATTCAAGATTCGACTAAACAATATAATTAATTGAATATATTTTACTTGTTGTTTACTTGATTCAAAATCCGACTAGATATGTTATTTTTTTTTAGTCACTTTATGGATCGACCATGATCTGACTTGTTTAAATACGACTTAACCGTGTCACTATGAATAACTTAATTTTTACTGAAGGTTCATCTACATTCGGATGTACTTTTTTAAGCGTTTTTCTTAGAATAAAGTAAAGCATCGTATTTTTATAGTATTTGAGCTATTCTTCTTCTTTTTATTGTATTTAAATTAGTAAATTATTGCAACTATTATACCACACTACACTTGTTAAGACATATTATTTTCCTAGAAGAGGCTAATCGTAGCACATTTTATCGATGTGCAAAAGGTTGAGATATATTTTGGCAATTATTAACATCATATTAAGGGTAAATTGCATCTAGGTCCCTAAGGTTGGATGGGTATTGCAAATTGATTTTAATTTTTTAAATAATCTGATTTGAGTCCTCAGGTGGTAAAAGTGCTATAATCTTGATCTCTCTTTCAAAATCTCACCATTTTGACTAGTTTTTTCTATAAGAAATATAAAATTTAATCATTTCTTGATCATTTTGAATTATTTGCATATTTTAAAAAATTATTATACCTTTTATTCTGTGAAAAATTATTGGGATTAGATGCCCGATTACGTTAGACATCTGTTTGCCAATAGCGCAGAGCTATGCAGATGAGTGGGCTCTGCTTGGCATACAACGACACAAATGATGTTAATTTGCAGAGCAGCCAAACGAGTTGATCAGTTAGCCAACCAAACTATTTGGTCTGCTAATCGGACCATCTGGTTGGTCAACCGGATTATCCGTTGACTCGAATCAGACCATCCGTTCGGCCACCAAATAATAAGTAGACATTAAATAAATATTTATCAAAAAAAAATATAACTTAAAATCAAGTAGATATCAATTCGAAAAAATATAGTTACATGTGATAGTTACTATTGCAGATAATTACTTAACTGATTTCAAGCTATTACTATTTTTCTTAGAGCGAACGGACGGTCTAGTCAGCTACAAAATCGTCTGATCGGCCTACCAGACAGTTTATTCGGCTGCTCTGCACCTGAACACTATTTAAATGTAAAATTATATTCTAAAAAATCATAAAAATAACAAATGATAACAATCTTATAATATACCAGTAAAAAATTAATAATTATCTTTTAATTTGGACTAAAACTATAAAAGTTTTATAACTATAAAAACCTAAATTAAAATTTTTAAACTATTGAAATTAATTTGCAATACCCTTTCAACCTCAAGATCCTAATTGCAATTTACCCTAATATTAAACTCAAAACTAATACATCAATTTTATCAAAAAAAAATTAATATATCAATTATTTAATGAGCAAGCATTAAACTCTGCATTTATGCAGAGCTAATTCAATTTGCCGTCAACTCGCTTGGTTCGAGACATTTTTTTTTTCAAATATAAATTTTAGTTATAAAAATTAATTTTATTTCACATTTAATAAAAATATAAATATTAAAATTTAAAGTATTTTACATTTTACATACTTTTTAATATTAAATTAATTTTTTTTATTAAATTTAAAAAATAAATGTTTTTTTATTAATAAAAAAAAGGGCTCGAATCATACATTTGATTCAAGACAAATTTTAGTCAATGCTCATCTAATTTAATTCGATTTGAATTTAAATGAATCGAAATCTGAGTCCGATTCGAGCTGGACCCGTTTGCTGGCCTAAAAATCCAATGGTGCGCGCCACCCGTGAAGAACCAACGCAGCCGGGCCCGCGCCCCACCCCGCCAGTTCCACAAGATAACCCGCCAGCGGGCTCGGGCGCCAGATCCGACGGCAGCTGCGCTTTTATCCCTCCCCCGCGTCTCTCTCTCTCTCTCTCTCTCTCTCTCTCGTTTACCCTCCTCAGTCCTCAGCTAGTCAGGTAGAGAGAAGAGGGCTTGACGACCATTCTTCTACGCACCGCCGAAACCCTACTGCAACTGGATAGTTTGACGAGTTTTGGGTTCCATTCGGTTCTCCATGCTCGCAAGGTGCCTTCTGCTCTCCCCTTACTGTCTCTGTTATGCTCGGCTTGACGATTCTCGGTCTTCGATCGAAGATTTGTTCGATTTGAGTTTATGTTCTTGTTTGATTCAATGGTGAGAGCCCGGTGCAGGACGGGGACATCCTTTGGCTATGGAGTTGCTTTATGTGTGGTTTTTCGAAAGAGTGCTTTATCGCTCGGAATGCTTTTCTTTTACTTTACTGGTTAAGGTTGGAATAAGGGGCTTCTTCTGGTTTGGCGTTTCGAATTTTCGATCTGCAGAGAGAAGCCCCTTGTTTTTTCCCACCTTTTCTTAACATTGTGAAAGTTCTCATCTGCTGTTGTTTCCATTGTATTCATCTCCTTCTTTATTTTGATATTTTGAGCCATATTTGAACAGGCGTTTGCTTTTCTTCTTGTTCTGATACTTGTTCACCAGGCTAGTCAAATTGTTTGCTTCTGGTTGCTTCTGTTAGTCATATTTGCTTTAGAATCAGGGAAGAGGATACGTAGATAGAGTTCACGAGATGCATGGAGCCATATAATGGAGGCCTCCAGGTATCTGGAGTTCAAAAGACTGAAATGATGGTATTCTGAGAAGCTACATCAACCTTTGAACCAATCATGCAATCCCATTTGCACACTGAAGCTGCAGAAGATGTAGAAAGCTCTAATCTCAATTTTAACACCCCAGTCAAGATGGTTTCACTTCAGCAAAAGCCCTTTAAGATTTTTAAGGAGAAACTGACAACACCAAGGGCTAGAAGTGCAGCTTTTGTGGATGAAGTCAAGGCCTTGAAATATAGAAAGCCAGGGAAGATTGTTTCAGATAACTCAACACTTAGAGCCTCGCCACTGTCCGCAGGAAACTGTCAAAAGCCATGGCCTGGTAGAAAAGGGGCAGAAGCAGAGGAGCTGGTTAAATACATGTCAAGGGTGCCGGGATATCTTCAGTGCGTGGAGAGAGAAGAAAATGTTCAGGAGAAAGCGCTTAACTTTGGTGTTATTAATTGGAGGCGTCTTCAGTCATGGAAAGGAATCAACATGATGGATAAAAAGGAGGTTGTTTCTTTATCTATTAACCAGGAAGAACCATTTTTATGTTCTGCTAGAAGAAGCAGCATATCTCCTACTGAAGACCAACGAACTAGGGTAGTCGAAGATAATTCTAGATGCTTTCATGGGCTTTCTAGTTTAAAAACTTCTCAATTAAGCTCCATCAAGCCCCAACAAGAATGTAGAAGCTCTATGCAGGGTGGGGTTGGTAGCTTAGTCGAAGAAGAGAAGATTGAAAGCTGTCAGAAGCAGAGTTGTACTGATAACAAGTGCTTATCTGATGAACGATTAGAAAGAAATTACATGGAGGTTGGAGGTGCTCAGGGTCATCTTCGTGACAGTTTTCTAAGAGCTAATACATTGTCTGCCATACATGATAATAAGAAGGCTGCAGAGGCTAGTGTTGCTCTTTTGACAACAAAAGGAATGACTGCCACTAAATCTGAGGCCAAACGTGAGGAAGGTAACCAGATCAACAGATCCTTGAAGTATTTTGTGAGAAACATAACTGAGAAATCAAGTCATAAGGAAGTAGAAGGCTTCGCTGGACGGCAAAAACAGCACTTGCCTGATCTTCCCTCTGATTGTGGTTTGAAATGGATCAATGCAAGCTCCAGTACGAGAGTGGGATCATTAGCCCATTTGACAAAGGAGCCCGGAAACTCAGGGTGTTTGAATGATAGAGAAAGAAGCAATACTAGGGGAAGTCGTAGCCCACTTAGGAGAATACTAGATCCGCTTCTTAAGATAAAGTACCATAATAATTCTGAAATTTCTGCAAGTGCCCGGGTTCCACCACTCAATGACCGATGTAAAAACAAAAGACGCATTGCAACTGGCAAAATTACAACATCACTGAATGCCATGCCTGGGTCATCTGATGATAGCATTTGTTCTTCATGTAGCCAGTTGTCATCCAATCCCCAAAATGTGCTTCAGGATGAAAGTTCTGATTTACCATTGAAGCAAGGTCTACTGAAACTTGCTTGGAAGAATAGACAACCTCTTTTTATGTTCTCAGCCAATGATAACAGTTTACTTGTAGCCACAATCAGAGCAAGCAGCTCCAACAGGGATAATTTTTGTGGCATTTATACAATATACAAGGCTCAAGAATCTAGTAAGAAGAAAGCAGGTGCCTGGATTGGTCCTAGCAGGAATAGGAAACCCAATTTGCTCTATGATGTTGTAGGTAGCCTGCACATTTCTTGTCAGAAACTTTGCTATCATGACTCCAAAAACTTCACTGTTATAAAGAAGTTTGTTTTGGTTGGCGGTGAACTCTCTCTGAGTAATGGAGTGAATTCTGCATTTAGCAACGAGCTTGCTGCTGTAATTGTGAAAACACCTTTTGAAAAGTTTGATCTTTGCAATTCAGAATGTGAGAACCAATCAAAAGGTAAATGTTCTTCCTTGCATATGGATTCTTTGCAGGTTGAGCATTATTCTGAAGTTTCAGGCATGTCGAATGTCATAGCCATTCTCCCTAGTGGTATTCATGGTTCCTCAGATACTGGGAAGCCAACTGCATTGATTGAAAGATGGAAGTCAGGTGGTTCTTGTGACTGCGGTGGGTGGGATGAGGGTTGCAGGCTGACAATACTGTCTGATAGATGGCATGAGAACAATGCTAAGAAGTTTGGATGCATCGAACTGTTTGCCGAGGTACGATTCATTGCTCAAGCTTTATATATATACTTCTCACATAAGCTAATTTAATGAAAGGTTTCGCATTCTCAGGGTGACAAAAGCAAGCATGCTTTCAGTATTCTTGCTTTCAAAGAGGGACTTGATACTGTGGATTTCCGGTCATCCATTTCGACAATGCAGGCTTTTGTGATTTCGATCGCAACCCTCGACTGCAGGAATTCCATCAATACGATCAAGCATCCAATCCAACGCAAAAGCTTGAAAGAATACTTATTTGATAAATATCCGAGGATTAATCTAATGCGGACCGATGGTGGCCCAACGAGCTATTTACCACACCATCCACCTCTTTCTCCTGTTGGAAGAGCTTAAGCTTGTTTCCTTGTTGAGTGAATGCAGTTGTTGTTTTAGTCGAAACTTTGCTTATATCTTAACTATGTGGAAGTAACAGCTGACATGGAGGATTTGCAAACGGTAAGGTATAATTTGAATTGGGTAAGCGTTTGTATTGCTATTTCATGGTATTAGAACTATGCAGGTATGAAATATTTAAGAGCAAACCTGTAAAGAAAGGCTAGTTGTAATGTGCAAACTAGTCATCTTTTCTTTATCAAAATTTATACACATACCACTTAAATCTGCTCATTCAGAGTATGTATGATACCCTTTTGAATTACATGTTATGCGTTGGTCATTCTAATTCCACATAAACATATCTATCAGTAAAAGGAAAGTTTGTTGTATTTATGCAGTATTTATGCAGATTTTACGTTCCTGCACCCGAAATCTGTTTTGGAGAGTGAAGGCAATATGTATCTTACAAATATAGTTTCTCAATATAGTAATAATGTCATCATATTTGATGATTTTGGTAACATCATGTGGTTCAAATGTAGAGATTTTGTTTGCTTTTGTTTTAAGAAATTACGTAATTTAAGTATATTTTAGGAAGTCATTCATCATAGTACTATTTTATCTTAAGCACGTTTAATTGCAAACTTTTCTATTATTAGCTTCATGTTTTTGCCCTCAAAAATATCTTTGTTATTTGAGATCACGTTATTTACTTATATAATTCTGGAACTCTCTTTCCTTTCTAATGTGGTACGATTTATTCACATGCCTCTTTCACCACACATCATTTGGTTTAGAAGTCTACAAGGAGCTGCACTTTACTTCAATGATTCTATTCTCTTGGGATATCATTTGGCAATCACTCCCTCCCATATTTGACCACAGGTCGTCACAATTTCAACTTCTTATTTGTGCCTAGAAGTTCTGTAGGTGAGCATTAAAGATAGATACCTTCTTAGTGCAGTGGACCACTTGCATAAGTACAGTCCATATTGTCATTGGTTATACATTTGCACGAATCATTGACCTAGTAGACTATCCATTGTATATAGGGCTAGCGAATTTGGATCCACATTTCACTATATATTCACGATTTGCATGTCGAGATCAAAAAAAAATTAGCTATAAATTATGCTAAATATAAGACGATCATTCGTACGGAGAAACAATGGAATTTGAAGTGGGGACTGTCAAAAATGAAATGTTACATCAGAAGCTTTCGGCCAAATCTGCCTTCACAATGCATTACTATCCCTTCTTTGTCTAAAGCATTCCATGTCTGCTTGAATGAGAACTCTCCGTCATTGGATAAATCCCGAGCACCATGCCCAACTCGATTGTAGCGCTGTGCATGGATCAGTTCGGTTCTATACTTATTATGTACTTGACCTGAGCACTATGCCCAACTCGATTATATAGTTAAGTTCTTGAGTCTAATATATAAGTTTAGTAAAATCGAATCGACCTGATTTAGATAAGTGACAATTACAAAATCTCAAAGTAATTTTTGCCAATAACGCTAGTTTTAATTTCTTTATAATTCAATTTTTGGAATTATGCTTATGAAATCTTATTTTGAGATGTTAAACCAGCTGTTATATTTTTGATGCTAAAGGCTTATTTTTTTTTAATATGACAATTAAAAGTTTTGGTCATACTCTACTATACACATTTTCTCATAGAATTATTTTTTTAAAATTGAAATATTTTTATTATTATATTTATTAAGATATTTATATTTCACATTTAACTCGAGTTTAACTCGACTCAGTTTGAAACCCAATGACTTAAGTCTTCAATTTGTAAATAGAAATTTTTGAGTGATAAGGATTACACAAGCATGCACTTTGTCAATTTTTGAATAAATAAAATTTAACTTGTAAGATATAATAAATTATATATATATGTGTGATATATATATATATATATACTTTATATAAGATACGAGTTATAGCAAAACAAAACAAAATCTTATTTTTTAAAATTTAAAAATTCACAAAAATAGCAATAATTACATATTAGTCTCAATTTTTGACCTTCTTATAAATCAGTTCGAATGTATAATGAGATTCGTAAAATTATTTATGTAAATTTCAGGAATAAAATTTCTAAAAGTAAGGACAATTGTGACATCTAGAATTTAATTTGAAATTTAAAATTTCAAGTTGATTTAGACCCAGAATGAATAAGTTTGAACAAAAAATAAAATTTTTGAATAAATTTATAAGAATATGAAAGTTGAAAGACTAAATTATAATTTGAGTGAGTTTAGCAAGAAAAAAAATTTATCTATAATTTTTTAATTTAAAAATTCATAAAAAATTACTTGGAACCAACGCGAGACGGGAAAGCGTCACATAATATTAGATGACAAATTATAAAATAATTTTTTAAATTATTTAGCTTTAATTTTAAATCTCAATTACCTAATAAAAATAAAATTTGGTCCTTAATTTATCTTGTATTTTTTTAAGTCTTCACAAATTATTATTTAGTATTTCAACTTCTCTCACTCTTTATTTTACATCTTAAATTATAGAATAATAATTATAATTTAATTTCTTGATTTTTTTAACTTTAATGTTGAGATATGAAGAAATTATAATCTGCTATCTAGATTTTACTTAATCTTAGTTTTTAGTTTTAAATTTTTAATTGATTTCTTAATTTATTTTAATTTTAGTATTACATACTAAGAAATTAGAAATTAATAAATGGTATCTTGATTTCTCTTAATTTTAGTCTTACATCTTAAATCTTTAAAATGATAAAATTATAATTCAGACTCTTATCATTTGTGCAATTGAAATTTATTCTTTTA
The DNA here is from genome assembly GCA_019297695.1 of Apostasia ramifera. Taxonomy (NCBI): domain Eukaryota; kingdom Viridiplantae; phylum Streptophyta; class Magnoliopsida; order Asparagales; family Orchidaceae; genus Apostasia; species Apostasia ramifera. The sequence continues at coordinate 42,477 of JAEMOT010000817.1, forward strand.
ACAAATAACTTGATAGTATAATCCTAATTAAATGAGTGCACCATCAAAACAGACAATAAGTGATCAGTCAATTGAACGTAGAACCTCGATCTTCTATAAAAAAAAAGGAACCTTGATCTCGAGATACCTCAAAAAGGAAGAACATGAAGTAATCGACGACTAATCTCCAGGAGTGTTCGGATCGCCAACTCGACCATCTCCTGGCCAGAAGCCTCCTTATAGTTCTTCTCAAGAAATTCCCTCATGGAATTGGAATTCCTCCTCATGGCATTGGCTTTCCACGCCGAGAAGGTTCCCGATGGGTCAGTCTGTTGTAGGGATCGAAGCCCACAATGAGCATGGAAAGGCCGAATGGCCTGATACCGTCGCTCTGAGTGTACTTCTGCTGGAGGCCAGCAATGTAGCAGGTGATGTACTCTACGATAACGGTATCCTCAAGCGTGAGACAATGACTCTGGCACTCAATCCGCACGCGGTTGATCAGCAGACAGGCATCGGCCTTGAGACTCGTGCACATGGCCCGCAAACTGCTGCAGTTCGTATCCATTTCATGACTTATTTATTGAAAATATGAAGTATCCGCTGAAGTCCGCTTTCATTTGGATTTAAATATAAATATGATAACCTGAAAAAAAAAAAAAACTTAAATGTAAATAATTTGAACCTATTTTGTGAGTTTAACAGGAGAAAAAAACTTATCCTATTCTAAAGGTCTACGTATTCACAAATTGCTACGGTTCGTATCCATTTCATGATACTTCGCTGTTCATCGAAAATATAAAGTATGTGTCCTCAAACAGCTAAAGCTCGCTTTCATTTGGACTTAAATATAAATATAATAATTTGAAAAAAATATTTAGATTTAAATATAAATAATTTAGATCTATTTGTAAGAAGGTGAAAAGAGTGAGACTAAAGTATATTGAGACCCTCTCACTTGCCGCCTCATTTGATAAATATATATAATATAATAATAATAATAATAATAATAATAATAATAATAATAATAATAATAATAATTAAT